>OZ038388.1:49748425-49798544 GCA_964036045.1 Eutreptiella sp. 'Long Island Sound 2002' | reverse complement strand
ATCGCTGTGGCAAGACCTCGAGGCGGCGGCGGACAAGCCCGCGGGCCCAGCAGGGGCAAAGCCTTCTCTCCCATCCAACACTGGCCTGGCGCCCCATCAAGCATGCAAAGCCCAGCGCCCGCCCGGTATGCCCACGTCTGTTGGGTGGTCTGCGGTCGATGAGCGAAGGTGGGTGAGCGGTTGCAGAAACAGCCGTTACCGAAACAGCCGTTACCAACACGGCCGTTACCGAAACAGCCGTTACCGAAACAGCCGTCACCGAAACAGCCGTCACCGAACCGTTACCGAAATACATACCTCCCGGGGACATTGCCGATTATGCCAACACGGAGCGGTTTCGGGGGTCGGTGCCATGGTTCCCTCATTTGTGTCCACTGAGTGTCCAGCTGGAGGCGACGGAAATTCGAGTAGATCTGTATGGCTGTTGAAGCTCTTTCGTGCTGCCAGATCCTGTCTTTGCACAGCGGCACAAATCTGCGATGTGCAGCACCGATTGTCCATTCCGGCAATCCAATTTGGCTGTGAGACACCGGTTTTGGAGCTCAAATTTTGACTTCAGCATCAAAAACCACCCCACATTAGCATTTGATGCTTCAAAGTTTGATGTTGTTGGTGCAAGTTATGAGTTTTTTTGCTTTGCACTGCATTGGACCAGTTTGGCCTATTTTGGCCACTCTCGCACGGATGAGGCTCCCTGCCCAGGGAGCTCTAGGAATGGAATGCGAGGGTATTCCGCTCAATTGGTGCCCAAATAATGTGGAACACGCGATGGTTGCCCTCTCTACCCTGGGTTTCCCATGTACAAACGGGGCACAGGGTGGGGAAAAGTGGTACTTGGCTTGGTTCTGCATCTTCACCCCGAGGTGCCGTATCCAGGCCTGGGACACCGACCTTTGTGTCTGTCAGTTCCACATGGGACCTACGCAGGCTGCTTCAGCAATGTTTTTTCGGCTTGGCTGTGGCCTAGGACGAGCACGTGAGTGTGAAACCCAGGTGTACCAATTTTTTGGGCAGTGTTTTTGTGTGCTTTTATGATGCCGGCGGCCAAGTGCAAATGTCGGTCTTCCCCCAACATCTTCCTGTGTGATCCCTAGGCGTTGCTGGCTCCTCAACCAAGTACATCCGAGTACTTTGGACCCAAAGGCATGCGAAAGGCCCCTGGTTGGCACCTTGGAGCCCCCATTGTGTGTGGGGGGGGGTTGGCATTTTGTCAAACAATGGCAGTGTTCAGTGTTCGATGCTCAGAGATGTCGTTGAGGTAGAAGGTGAACCTGGGATAGTTTTGAAGGGAAAAAATCTTGCGGGTTACCGTCAGACTCATATGTTTTAATGGCCAAGGTGCGGAAATGTATACCCCCCCTCCACGTGGTACGGCCACAACCCTGAGTGTTAACCCATGCTCAACAAGGTATATATTGGAGTCATTTAGACATGCAAGCATGGGAATCACGTTGGGTTGGTCCCATGGGGACATGTTACGTACTCATTCTATGGTTGCAGGGTTTGATATTTTGGCCAACACTAGCAGTCCTCCCATTGTGGATCCAAGATTCGGAGGTGGTATTCGTGCATATCGTTGAGTAGAAGGCCTGAGCAGGCTCATTTTGAAGGTGAAGCTCAGTATTTTCACAGTATGAGCGTCTGAAAAATCTAGGTTTGATTTGCACATTGTACATTTTCTTGCATCATTCCCGGAAAATTCGACGCATCTTTTGCCTGTATTTCAGATTTTATGAGCAGCTATGCTCCGTGTGCCGTCCACGCCTAGTCCATGCAATACTTGCTGACCCCCTAGCTGACACGACGACGCCGTCTGGCATCTGACAAACCTGTTCCCCCCCACCCACCCACCCACCCACCCACCCACCCCCCAACTTTCTTTGGCCTCCTGAGGGGGTATTTTTTTTTACCTTATGTGTCTATACTCAAAATACTCAGAATTTTGTGGAGAATTCAAAACCGGGTGAAAAACACAGAAAAAAATTTGACCCCCGACCTGACCTCCGGGTTGGACCTTGGCTGATGGGAGCCTGAGCTGATGGGCAAATTTTTCTGAAAAAAATTTTACCCCACTTATGTATGTTCAAAATGATCATGCGGATCATTTTGAGGTCTGTATGTTGGGGTACCCACGGACCCCCCTCAGGGACCCGGCGGCTGACCAGCCGACCCACGTACCCCTCCCCCCCTACCCCCCCCTCTAGACCCCCAAAAAGCTTTCGCACCTGGTTGGGGTCTAGAATTTGAACAGGCCGCCCCCTGGCTGCTTTTGTGATTGCTGTTTTGGTAACCATCAATTCTTTGTGGAACTGATTCTTTGTGATCACTCCCTGACCCGTTTTAGTCATCGCTGTGTCCTGTTTGCTTCACCCACTTTCGTAGGTCTCCCCGGGGGGGTGCGGTTGCCGCGCCTCTGGGCCCTGAGTCACGAGGAGAGCATCAAGCCCCCGCCCCGGTCTCCCGCTTCATGAAGTCGCATCGCCCCGTGGCCCCCGTGCCTCAGGACAAGGGGTATTTGCAGCCGCTGAACAACGAGCGGAGGCTCTCCCTTCTCTCGGAGTTCTCCACCGGGTCTGCGAGGGAATCCGATGCCCTGCACTTGGGTTCACTGCGGCCCATCTCCTGCCCCCCGGATCTGGAGACCAGTTTCCCCGCCACAACTCCGCCGAGCACGTTCCAGGTGCCCGTCCGTGTGTCCTGCCTTCAGCGACCAGGGGTGGATGGAGGGGGGCGGCGCGTGCTCTTGATCGGGCAAACCCCCCCATTCATCGAAGGCGCAGCGCACCCATGGGCCATGCGGTGGGGGCCTATGCGATGAGGCCGAGGCATCGCCAGAGAAGCGGCCGCCGCTGAATAGTGAAGCGGGTGGTGGCGTTGGCGGTTACGAAAGCGGTTGGCAGGGTTTGGGAGTGTGGACATTTGCAGTTTTGGGTGTAGAGGATGGCTGTGGTGCTCCCTTTCGCCCATTTCAAGCGCGTACCCTCGAACCCCCCCCCCCGTCTCTCGGGCACAGCCTGATGCAGGCTGCCCCGCCCCCCCCTCTACACGAAATGCCGGTGTATTTGGCATACGGCACATCGCTCTTTTCGTTGATTGAATTCTTCAGACATAAACCCCAAAACGGGGGTGAAGGTGCTCGTCTCATCAAAGACATTTGTGCCGCAGGGATCACAGAGGCGCCGAGCCCTGTGCGCCGCGCCCCGACATGGGGTATGATGTTGCAGGGGCACCGCGGATGGGGGCGTGAAGCGCTGCCCCCCGCCCCCCGGTGGCCTCCGCGGGTCGGATGGGCTGCGATCCCGCCACCTTGTCCCTGATCAGATGACTGCCGGAGCGCAGCCCCCGCCCACCGGAGCGCGTGCAGACCCATTCCCCCCGTTCAAGCAATGGTATCCAGACCCTTGTGTGGTGGCACAATACCTCTGCACGCCCCGTGGGGGTGAGGGGGGGAGGGGGCCTGCGAATGGGGAACCCGCGTGCAACGGGGCGGTGCAGCGTGACACCAGTTCCCTTGCGTACAGCGCCTTGTAGCCCAGCGCCCCAATGCCCCCGCCGCACCCATGTGGGCCCTGGTGCCCACCATCTGCACATCACGATTGCAGCGCCTTTTGCTGTGGCATTTCGTGAATCAATGCCGTGTCCCCTGTTGCCCCTTCTTCGGGGCGGGGGGGGGGGCCTGCGTCGCCCGACGCAGAGCAGCAAAGCAGGGACAGTCCAGACATGCCACCAGCGTCCGGCAGGGAAATTGGTTCTCAGTGGGAATTGGCCACTTAGTAATACCCGCCCCCTGCACCGCCAGAACTCAGTAGGAACGTGCCGCATCCGGCGTGTGGCACAGTAGGACTGATCATGTCTGGGCTGGCGGATGCTAGTGGCAAGTCTGGGACAGCCCGGGGGCGCCGTTGGCACAGCGTCCCAAGGGGAAGGGAGGGAGGTAAGGATAGGCGATCAGGGGCGCTGGGGGGGTGACGGGCCCATGGTTGAGGGCGGTTACTGTCGGTTACAAGTGCCATTGAGGTTGGCAGTGGCTGGGCATAGGCTGGGCGCCCTCTCCCCCACCTCCAATGCACCCCCCCCCCCCCACACTGTGCAATTCCTGCTTCTTTCGCAGGTCAACCTCGACCGGCCCTTGACCCCTCCAGAGACCAGCCCCCACAAATCCCCCCACCGCTTGACGGCGGGCGTGGACCTGTCCCTCTCGTCCTCCGCCCCGTCCCTGGGGCCCTCCCCGAACTCCACGCTGAGCACTTCCCTTGGTTTGGAGCACTCGTACATCCTCCCGTCCAGTGCCAAGCGGAGGCTGGACTCCAACTTCATCCCCCGCTCGCCCCCGCGCTTCGACCCCCGCGAGTTCCGGGCATTGCAGCATTGAGGGCTGGCCTGTGCGGGGGGCCGCGGGGACAGTTGGGGCGGTTGCACGTGCCCTCGGGCAGGGACAGCACAATGCAATCGCGCTGCTTGTCACAATCCCCCCCCCCCAAACCCCAAACCGAGTCGTGCCTTCCAGAAAGTGCCATGTCTTGTTGGCACTGTGGAGCTCTGTGTTGCCTTTGGCATTGCGTTGCGGACACACCCACACCCACACACACATCCAGTGTCACTCACTCAACCGGTTCCCTACCGCCCGACGATGGGGCACAAGAACTTCAGAATTCATGGTTCGGCCGCTTAGCAGTAGGATTTAGGTGTTGAACCTCGAATCTTGAGCTGATTTGAATGATACGGGCGTCGCACACCCACACCCACCCACACACACACACACACACACACACACACACACACACACACACACACACACACACACGCACACACACACACACACCCACACACACCCACACACACACACACACACACACACACACACACACACACACCCACACACACACACACATCTAATGGGTTTCAGGGCACGAGCCATGGTGTGTTGGCGGCACGCTGTACATATGGAGTAGTTCTGCACCTACGGGCGGCCTACCTGCAGGGCGTGGGCTCACGAACTGATGGTTTGCGGAGCGAGTACGATGCTAGGAATGTTGAACCTCGCAGTTTGGCAAGATTTGGAATCCCGGCCTTGGCACACACACACACACACATCTACTGAAGCTCGCTAAATGTCTCTTCAAAGTGGGACAAGAACATTCCTTCCTTTCTAACCGTCGTCCACCCCCCTTAGCTCCCATGCCCCTCAAGCACGCCCCTGCAAACGGGGCTGCGGGGACGGTGTGCCTGCCCTTCGCACGCCCTGCACACGCGCAGGCGGCGGCCGTCGCGACCCGCCGTATCAGGGGTTGGGGGATGGGCCTCGGACTCGCGAATTCGAGGTGGCGATGCCCACTCCGGCGCCCGCCGCTCCTGTGCTTAGCATGTGTTGTCAGTGGTGGGCCACGGGCATCGCTGGGCATCGCCAACAGAACGACCCAAGGCCAGGGTGTGGACGTGCTCTGGGCCCCTGTTGGAGGCACGCCTTGGGCGGTGGGTAGTCGTTGTTGCTGTTTCCAACGCCTGTTCTGTGGGATCCCCCTTCCCGAACCCCCGACCTACGCCAACAGAGGAGTGTGCACACTGGGCGCCCCCCGGTGCCGGGGAATCCTTGCCGTGCATGTCCCCCAAAGCCATGATCCCACACGGTCAGCACGACGCACGGATCATTGCGAGGGGGACGGGTGGGTCTCCCAGATTCCCCATTCCCCTGATCCCCCCCCCTCTCCCATTCCTGTGTGCCAGCCTTCGAATTGAGGGAAGGAACAATTCCATTGGTGTCGGGATAGTGAATACAAAGGTAACGCGCCGGGCAAACGCCCCCGATGAGAATCTTTGGGAGGGCCAGTTCTGGTGTTCAGCTTGGAGCACCCACAAGTTGCGTCCTTGGCAAGTGTAACCTTCTTCTCGCCACCATTCAGCCTGCCGTGATGATCGACCCCATCTCTCCATCATCATGCTCCAAAGTGTGAAAATGAGTGAAAATTGAAATCTCCCCCACGGGAGTGTCTTTGGGTGTAGTTCACCACATATGCCGCGCTGTATCAGGCCCCTGCATCACAGGAAGCATCGGAATAGTATCAGCCAAAGTAGAGACAGAGCCATAAATGGTTGCAAAAGTTTGCCCTCGGCGTGCCATGCGCGCACCCTGCAGTCAGTCCAATGCCTGTTGTTGGACAGTTGGACAGTCAACACACAACAGTTGCAAGGGGAACGGGTCGAGGGATCATCAACCGTGCCTTCAGCTGTGGGCATGTACGGTTTCTGTGGGGCCCCACGTTTGGCTTTGGGACAAGGTGGGGTGGTGAAGCTGGGTAATGTCCTGTGAGCGCCTCCCTCAACACCACACGTCCATGGGGCATGAATTGATTGATTTAAAGAAATTGAGAAGCACCGGTTGTGGTGTGGGCGATAGCGGGGACGCCTTCGTGGATCCCCTGCCCTTCCAAGTCATGTCTTGTTGACACTGCGGGGCTCTTGCTGGTTGCCTTTGGCATTGCGCCGCGGACACACCCACACCCACACACCCACATCCAGTGTCACCCACGCAACCCAGTTCCCTACCGCCGGTCCTCCCGCCCGACGATGGGGCACAAGAACTTCAGAACTCACTGTGCCCCCACAAGGCACCCGACAGCACTGCTGTGTTCACGATCTGTTCAGGTGGCCCCCCACCAGGAGCATAAGCCGGGGGGCCAATGGGGAAGGGCCAAGAGATCTCTGCACATGGGGTGCGGGGGAACAGGGGCAGGCGGCATCGGGGGAGGTTTGCCCCATCCGCCACCACTGGCAGCCGGAACCAGCGGTCCCCAAGCCTCAGAAGGACCATGGTTCGGTGGCTCAGCACCACGCGCATCAACACTGCAAGGGAGAACATCTGCACCGTGTCTACACTGCACAAGTGTTGCTGTGGCAATTCCGCCGCTGCAAGCGTGGTGACAGCCTGCAGCCTCAAATGCAGGGCTTTGGTTGGGAATGCCGTGCTGTGTGTCCCCCGGCGGTTTGTGGCGACCGAACCACTTGGGCCAGTAGTTGCATGGCCGCAGGCAGTTCACTGGGAACTGTCGGCAGCTGTCCAGTCTGGGGGCCGGCAGGGTTTTGTGCCTATGGCTCAACTTTTGACCTTGTTTTGGAGGTAGGCCTCGTGTTCACTTTGGACCCTGCAGTCAAACCGACACATTATGTCCACCGGCAATTGTGCTCGTGCATCAGCACATCTTCCCATGGCGTCCCCCACCTGGTCAAGGCCCCTAGGGGTACCCCCACTGTCTGACGGGTCAATGCGAGTTGATGTGCGTTGGCAGGTGCATTGCTGGTCTTTGTTTGTGCGCATGTTGTGTGTCTGTTTCAGGACGTCATTGTGATTCCTTGGTGTCTCCAGTGGTCGCTCATGGTTCAAGCCAAAACAGTGACGGAGTCCCATCTCACCGGGCCTAAGATTGTTCCTTTGCGGTAAACGGCAAGGGCTGCATAGCCATTTCACTGTGTTGGATCCTCCTTCACGTCAAGGATGTGCAGAGGCCGTTCCCCGGGGCAAATGGCAATGCATCTTGACTTGGCGGCTGTGTTTGCAACAATGGCGTTGACCCCTCCTGTCGCCAATGTGGGTACTGGTGCCCGCACATCACCATTGCAGCGCTTCTGCCGCGGTCTTTGTTTGTAAAGCAATGACATGTCATCTGTTGTCCCCTTGTTTGCATTTTCGTGGCACATTTCTGCGGGGTGCAGTTCTGGCGTGGAGAATGCCACACCCTCCTACTGTGTTTGTCCCGGCACAGGAACACAATACACTTCAGGGGTATACAGACGAGCCCCGGGTGTAGTAAACAACCTCGTGACCCACACATCATCAACGCACAATTCTTACCGTGTTTTATGGTAAGGTTTCAGACGGTGCCCCGGTGCTGATGGGCAAAGCTGCAATGAAGATCACGTGAGCTCAAAAGCAAGAGCCTTGTGCCCAACAGCTTGTGCCCAACAGAACAAGAGGGATTCTCGACAGCTCAATCAGTCCCTGTGGCGCATGGAGAAGTAACCAATAGCACACGCCCCATGAGGTCAACGTGTTATAATATAATTACCCCCCTGGGGAAATGTTGTGCAGCCTCATACTGCCCATGTACAGTTGCATGCTGCCCTTGCGTGGTCTGCTACTGCTATGCAGCTCCATGAAGGAACTGACCGCTTCATGCTTTACTCCATCCAACCTTGTTGAGCCGTGTTTGCGCCATTCCGGCTGCTGGATGATAGAACTCATTCACTGAGCTGGGTCTCCCAGTGGCGGTGGTACAAACCATTTTAGGGCCACCTAGGTGAGCAACGTATTCTAGCAACAACAGCAGCAAGGAGCAGCAAGGGCAGAAAAACAATCTTTTTGAGGACCTTGTGGCTCTAAATTGTGGTACAAGTATCTCAAAACGACCACAGAGCAAATGCGCATCACGCGAAACAAGTTGCATGTGATTTTTAGCTGTCAAGCCCATTTTTATGGCCAATTTAGTATCAACAATGGCTATTTCAGCCAGTTTTCGGGACGATCACCCTGAAAGTTCCGGACGATCACCAGCGTCTCATGCAGGCGTCTCCAATGAGGGCCGTTCTTGTTCTGCAGCGATTGGGCTATCAAATGATTGCAAATGGGTGTTCTTTGGGGCGTCTTTCACGGCGTGGTGCCATGCGGTGGTCCATTTTGAGGTGAAAATGAGCCGTTTTTCAACCAGGTCCAAGAGAACCATAAGGGCCCAGCTGATCTTAGTCACAAGTCTTGATGGGGTGTCAGGTGTGGTGGGGGACCTGACCCTCACCGTCAGCAGACTAGGACCTGCAGGTCAGCAGACCAGCACCTGCAGCAGCCAAGTGGCGAATTGGCTTTGGAGTACGGCAGCTGCTGTCTCAATGTTGCACTGGGTGGGGAGCCTTTTTGTGCATTACCTCCTGCTGGTAGCACTCGTTCTAAACCTTGTTTCGGGGGGAGCCTCCTTGTGCAAGCACCAGGAGGCAGTGAGATCTGAGTTTACGAGGGTTCGCGAATGAAGAGGGGGTAAGTTCACATGCTATGCTTTATACAGCGTGTCTTGAGTGCACCTGGGGAGACCCAGGCTGTACTGGGCGGACAGACAACACCTGACGAGGCTTTTGCCGATTCGGCCTTGTGCATGTTGCCTGTGTGTGCCCGGACCCAAGGGTGGGCGCATCCACCAGAGCCCCCACTCCCAGCCTCCATGGGAAGGACTGAAGTGCGGGATGCACAGTGAACCCAGAGGTGGTTTTTTTCAATGTGAACCCACAATCAGCAGTGCGCAAGGGGGCAGGCTCTGTTCTGCTCTGATGAATCTCACCGGAAACCCTCCCACCGCCTCCCTGTGACCCCCAGCACGCACATTATGAACATGTGAATTGCTGCATCCTGCAGTCTGCACAGTATTTAAATTTGGTTCCTGGTGTAGTCCCCGTTTCCCATGTTGCACGATCGCCAAAGATTGTGCGCCCAGAACATAGGTTCTGGTGCACGTTTATGACACTCTTATCCCACCACCTGCTTGAACATGACTGGAAGATGCTCAACCCCAGCCTCGGCTCAGCATCTAGAGAACGTCCTCCTCGAAGTGGTTTTTTTTGTGTATTTGGGAACACCCTTGACTCTGTGGTGTGTCTAGCTCCTGATTAACCTGCCATTACTGTCAAGAAGCTCTTATTGTTGTTGTCTTCTTGCGATCTTTTGCGGCCTTTGCACCCATGAATACTTTGAACTGCCCCCCCCCCCCCCCTGTCCAGCCAGCCAGCCCTGTCCAGCTGATGAGTGGCGAACTCAAGGCAACATCCGGTGCCGGTTGAAGTCGACTTGAGTGAGTCTGGCAGGAGGTCAGGATCATGCTGGTTATTTCAAGACCTGACGTCATGGCCCCAGGGGAACCGTCACTTGTTGGTTCCAAAAGCAACACACGCCGTGCTACGTGGCACCCTCTCGCGCCATTTTGCCACGTTCATATTTCTCAGGACCAGAACTGTGAGACACTGTTCTCCGAGCTCATGTGCACATCCGTCTTCCTGACCCATTCCACTCCTCGGACCTCTGAAAAGGTACTGTTGTCTGTGCTGCGAGTGAGCCTGCGCTGAGGCTGTTGTCCAGGGCCCTTCATCCTCCGGTGCACAGTGCAGAAGCATCGTGCACAAGCGTGTGGTGTCACTGAAGCGGTGCATGACTGCACTGCAGTGACACACATGACACCAGCGCTTGCGACCTCACCACCCCCACCTCCCGAAACGCTTGTGGACCCGGCAAATCTCCCCCCTTCATCCCCCCGAGGGTGTTTGACAAGGTATAGCCAAAACGTTGATGGACTAGTGCAGTGGCTCCAGATTTCTGCTGGTTTGCATCATATGCCTGACACCCTGAGCATTTGTGCATGTTGGCATTTGTGCATGTTGGCGTGTATCCAGACGCCTTCAGGAAGTAACGGCAAGCAACTGACTTGCCGTGAACTGTGCACCATCGTATGGGCTGTGAAGAGCTTTGTCCGCGGTGGTCCACCCCCACCCCCCCCACCCCCCCTAGGGTTGGAACTGTCCCTTGGCGACAGTCCCCCCCCCCAGGGCCGGGGGCAACGGTCGTCCCTTGGTCGCGGTGGGGGGCGGGGACACGGGGCGGGTACAACCGACCCCATGTCCACCACTTCCATGTGATATCCCCATTCCCCCCACTGCCCACTTCAGCCGCCCAACCAGACCCCTCTGCGTGCTGCAAGTAGAGGCAATGCCTTTGGGGATGTTTCAGGGGCCCACCTCCTCTGTGTTGTGGCCAATGTCTGCTTGAGCACAAGTCGCAGCGGCACAAATGGGTGGCGGTACAAACGCACTCAGACGCACGGTGCATGCACAACACGGGCCGCTGCCCTGCTAGAACTATCTTTTGTATGTGTGGCCAGCCACTGCCTTGGGACTAAACAGATGTTTCTCAGGGGAATGGCCGTGGCCACCCTCTCCTCTTCCGCCTTCCCCTCTTCCTTATGCCCCAATGAACATCGTGAGGCAGGTGCTGGGGCCAAGTACCCCCCCTGTAATAGCCACGCCCTTGTCCAAGCTACAGTAGGCGTAGGGACCGTATTCATTTGGTACCTAATTTTACTTTGGTACCAAATGTAGTGCAGCCACATAAGACATGGGTTTGGTGACGAATTTGCCACTCACATAGGGTTGTGAGTGCACTTTACAAGAGACCACATGCAAGGCAATTTCATTCCCAAGAACTTGAAGTTGCCTCAGCCCAAACCAGCCCCTAAACCTCAGGCAAAGGCATCTTCAAAGGCATCTTCAAGTGATGAGCATGTGCAGTTGTTCCGCATGGTGTATGATCGCAAGTAGGGTTTCCAAGCCCAACGTTTGTAGGCTTCTCATGCCTCATTGCATGTAGGAACATGGGTGTGAACCTGAAGTTTCATGTTTCAAACACTTTCTTGTGTTTACATGCCTTTGGGAACGTGGGCGGAGGTTAAGGTGCACTCATACCATGCACTCACCCACGTGTGTGTCGGTAGTTGTATGTGTTGCACGCAAGCCACGCCCTTGTCGAAGCTACAATAGGCGTAGGGACCGTATTAATTTGGTACTTTTGCTTAGCTATTGCAAACGGGGGGGGTGTAGCTGACCTATGCATGGCCCACCTGCTGATGCATGAGGTACGGCAAACAACCACCAAGAACGACGAACACAGCACAGTGCCATTACACCCAACACGATGACTGCACAAGCTCTCATCCAAACCCCTGGTCAGGGGGGCCTCACATGCATCCTCCTGAACCCTTGGTAGTGGGGCCGCACACGTTTGCCCCCCTTGTTTGTGATTTTTTCGGCTGCAGATCTTTTTGTCCATGTGTGGCGGGGAGTATGAGACGTGGTGCGTGCGCGTTGCACACACGGTGCGTACACTGGGATTGTTGTGTGGACCGTTTCAGCCAATTTAGAGGCTACGTGCTGTCAGCGCCGATGATTTTGCCCAAAACTGTACCTGACAATGCAGAAGGAATTTGGGCAGTGTAGCCACATACGAAATTGGGATTGGCGTGCAATAATTTGTCATCTTTCAGCCCGTTGCTGCACTGATTGCATGTGAGCTTGCCCAAGTGGGCCCTCACACCCTGCAATCACTCTTCCCCAAGCCACTTTCACTAAGGGACAGTATTTGCAAGGGCTTCAAAGGTAGACCCATTTCTATGATCAAATATCTGACATGGTACGCGCCCGGTGCATGCGTGGTGCACGCGCTGCTTGGACTCCCTCTGGGTGTGTGCATGTCTGTGTGGGTGGGGATAGCGGGGTGTCTTCACAAGTAGAATCCCTCTGAGGTGAATCGCTGTGCAGATATTGTCCTTGATGGCAGATAAATGTCAACTGCAAATGATAGTTTATCTTCCGGATGAATTGCCCGTTTTCTGCCCACAAATGACCTGACCCAGAAGTGTGACCAGCCTGTATCTCTATGCTGTACCAGCTTGTCCCTGGCAAGCACAAGCTGGTAGTCTCCCACTGCAGAACCTGGTTTCAGACTCAGCTAATCCTCACCACGTGTCAGATCCGCTACCACGCCATCGTGGGAGCACCGGACAGCTCTGAACCTTGATTCCGAGAGGTGATCTCGAGTACTGAGAAGTGAGCAGGCTACGCCCGCTCATCTTGGTCTGCACCCCCCCCCCCAAAAAAAAACTATGCTGTACCAGCTTGTCCCAGAAGTGACCATTTACCAGGTTCCCATCTCAAGATGACCACTGCAAGGCAGGATCCCTTGACCCTTCACTGAAAAGGTGAGCTTTGGTCTGGCCCGCAAGTTCTCTGACATATGCATTTGCACCCCAGCAAAAAAAAAGTCAACGAGGCGTATCGCAAGCAGAGTCGGCATGGTACATGACTGTGCGATTGTGTACGCTGCCAAAATGGCTGTGACTGCGTCCATGGGAAGCATCGGCAGCATGCATCATTGCACCCAGTATGCTTGTTGCCCAAGCTTAGGTCTAAGTCTCTATTAATTAATTCAACCATTTAGGACTTACCCTCGTACATGAATTTGGATGACTCATCCATTTTTCATCTGTCTGGGGTCCAGCATGCAGAATTCCCAAACAGATTCTTGCCAGCAATATCCTCATGGACAGCAGCTGTTGGGGGCAACACTTTGGTGCACTTGAACAACCGCGAAACTGTTAAGCATCCATTGTTTTATGTGCCTGCTATTTGCTTTGTGGTTGTGAAGAAATGATGTTTGCTCAGTCAGTGGGGTGTGTGAATGCCAAGGGTACCATCTGTCCTGATTGCAATGGCCTTTTGAGAGACACGGGTGTTGGAAATTCTATTTGGAGCCAATGCAAAATGGCTGCAGGGGCCTTGGTACCTGACATTTTGCTCAAAGGGGTTCCTGCGTCTGCCGGGGGTTTGAGGGGCTGCTATGGCCTGCCTCTTGTTGTTATATGAGATGAACAGTTGGTGAGTCACAGTCCATGCTTGTTTCTGTGCCACAACCTGGGGTTTTGGTAACAAATTTTGCAGTGGTAATTAAGAATTGGTGCCACGTTTTCTCTGCATCCATTTTTTGGGCCTTTACAAAATTTACACGCACTATGGGGGAACGTTAGCGCGCCGGGCGCGCGCCGGGCGCGCGCCGGGCATCTTTTTGGACCCGTGCCCCACCGGTGACCTTTTAGGGGGTGCGCTAAGGGGCGCACTTAGGACAATCTTTGAATCCACGCTTCGTTGCGTGCTGCATCATGGTGACCCCCGGCGTAGGTTTTGACTTCCGATTTTGTTCCCTTTGTTGGGGACCCCCGAGAATGCAGGGGTGATGTAGCATTTCCGCCCTCTTTTGGGCCCCAACCGTCCGGTGCTATTGAGGAAACCGGGACAATCTTTGAATCCACGCTTTGTTGCGTGGTGCATCATGGTGACCCCCGGCATAGGTTTTGACTTCCGATTTTGTTCCCTTTGTTGGGGACCCCCGAGAATGCAGGGGTGATGTAGACCAAGAGGTACGGCGAGGAAGGCGTGAATCGCAAACATCAGCAAAGGCTCGTGAGCGGTGCTTTCATGTCTCACGCAGAAGGTTCGGAGGTTGCCTGGCGGCAGAGTGTTGCCCGTGCTCGCGAATACCTTAACCATGTTGTTCAAGAGATTCGATGGGCCGACAGGTTGAATCCTTTCAACCATTGTCCCCATTTTCCATTCTTTATGACGCATTTCACAGACTCCATGCCCATCAGTTCCATTGGCGGGATATGGAGTGCAGACCTGTGGAATCCTAAGTATGCGTCGCATGTTTACAAGGTCACTGTTGCCGTTGATATGTTGGGCAACATTGTATGGATTTGCCCCTTGGCCCCCGGGACATCAGCAGATGTTTTGATTTGGGATGGGTACGGACCTTCTCGTACCCGAGGGGATTTCTTTGATTTTGAAGTTGGGGGCCATGATGGCGCTTATAAAGGCCGGATTCATGTCATTGTGCCATTCATTGGAAGAAAGAATGGCACTTTGACAGCCCGCCAACAAGGTTACAACGATGTCCATGGGTGGTACAGGGCACGCATTGAGCAGCTGTTTGCTCGGTTGTGGCATTGGGGTTTGGTTAGGAACATCTGGCGTGGCGGCCCCAATGAGTTGCACCAGTCAGTCCGCATTTTGTTGCATTTCACTCAGTTTTGCATCCGAAGGCAAGTCCGTCACCCCCCCCTACGGACCATGGGAGCATGTCCCGCCTCAGGTTTGGACTGACCAAAGCAACTCGGCCGCCACGCAAGATGAGGCAGAGGATGAGGCTGAAGTGTGTGTTTTGTGTTGCCATAGGCGCTCCACCGTCACAGTTTGTGATGAGTGTAAGGAGCACTATTGTAATGAATGTATTGACACCCACACTTGTGGGACCAATGTTGTTTGTTAAGTGCAACACAAATGACATTTGGAGTGGTTGAAGTCACAGATATTGCTTTATTTTGCAACGTGCTTTGTAGGGAAGGTGTGCAGTGCAACGTGGTCTACTTGGGGGGCTTCTCCATGGGAGGGTAAATCTGGGGCTGAAGTCGGGATAGTTAATACAAAAGTAGCGCGCCGGGCGCGCGCCGGGCGCGCGCCGGGCAAACATTCCCCCTATAGCCCCCCCGCCTCCCTCAAATTCTGTCTGGCCCCAAATGCTCAAAACATCGGGCTAACAGCTACAGAAGACGTGTTTTCTTCCACGATCAAGTTTTGTCCACGGTGAGGTGCAAGTTGGGCCGTCTCGTGCTGCTATGGTTGAGACTGTTATTGCAGATCTTAGAAACACACACCAACACCTTTGAAACTGCGTTTTACAGTAATGAAAATTCAAAGAGTTGTCTAGAACCATACACCAACTGGTACAAAATTTGTTCTAAAGCATGAAACTTTACTAAGCTGCAGAGAACCAAACACCAATGCCTTGGGAATTCGGTTAGACATTAGTGAAATCACCTCGAAGAGAGGTTAGATCAAGCACAGGCGCGGGCGTCGTATACCCCCCTCTTTTTTGGGGGTCATTCGCGTAGCATACCACAAGGCATGATATTTGATGTCCAACCCCTTGTAAAATCATTATTGTGCTCAATAAGACAATCCCCCAATGGATTTTTTGATTCTGAGGCCTCTATCCCCTAGAACTGGATATCACTTTTTTGAGGGGGGGGGGGGCTAGGGGGGGGGGTCAAAAGTTTGTGCTCAGAAGGCTCCAAACTGTGGGGTGACCCAATGCTGTCACATCAAACGCCGGTCGACTGGTAGCGCAGCCGACTGCAGAATTTTAGATCGGCGGTTTGAATCCTGGTCCGTCGTCTGTTGTTGGCGGTGCCGCCGCCATATTCGCCCAACCAGGGTTCGAACCGCCGACCAAAAAGTGTGCGGTCAGCTGCATTACCATTCGGCCACTGCTTGCGTTGAGCTAGAAGTTCTCCCCACTACTTGGGGCCGCGGCTGCCACTGACAAAAAACCCACCGACAAAAACCCAAACTGTGTGTTTCTGTCTCATTGAATGATAGCGTGGCTAACTGACTGATTGGCTGACTGTCGGCCTCTCTTCGAGGTGCACTGCCGAAGGCAATAGAATTTAACAAGTTGACCAGGGGGGGGCCTCAAGCGCAGTGCGCGCGCAGTGCAACTATTTGGGCGTCTGGCCGTACTAGAGACCCATACTTTGAGATACTAGGGGCCCCTAGGGGCATCATGGTGACCCCTAGCGGAGGTTTTGCAAGGTGTAGCACGTTTGGGTCAAGGCATGGCAAGGCGTAGCATGGTTGTGTCAAGGCATGGCAAGGCACAATGCTGGTGTGCACACATTGATCTATCGCGCTTGCACATATGCTACAGACTTCATACCCCCCTCCTCCTTTCTTAGAAACACTTTTTTCATGGATTTGAGTCTTGGCGATCGGGTGTTCTACACCCGCTCCAACGGCGTGCGAGTTCCTGCCACGGTGGTTGGGATGGCGGGAGATGGGCTCATCCACTTGGAGTACTACCAAGATGCACTACGGGTGGTAAATCGCCAATGCAAGATGGAGTCCATGTGTACTTCGTAGACAATGGAACAGAAAGACAGTTCTGTGTTCTTGAGGGTGGCGACCAATGCGCTGTTCATGGCTTTTCCAGTTGTGCATGATGTGTGTTATGTGAAGGGAAGGTAGTTTGCTTTCTTGAGCTGGGGCAGTTTGGGTCACCTAATTCTAAGGGCGTTTCCAAGGGGTTTGCTTGGGGGCTCTTCGGGGGGAACATAGTCTAAAAGTAGCGCGCACTGCAGCGCGCAGTGCAAAGATTCCCCCTAGAACCAAACACCCATTGGTAGAAAGTGTGTCCAAAAGCATGCAATTTTACCAAGATGTTTAGAAATAGACATGGAATTGGGTTTAACGGGTTTGCCAGTCATGAAATTTAAAGAGTTGTCTTGAACTCGACGTCATTTGGAATTTTACTAAGTTGCTACAACTAGACGCCAAGACTTTGGAACTCTGTTTGGCGTTAGTGAAATTTAAAGAGTTGTCTAGAAACAGACGAGAATTGGTAGAAAACGTGTTTGAAGGCATGGAACTGTACCAAATTGTCCAGATGTGGATGCCAATACCTTGGAACTGGGTTTGACATAGGTGAAATCACCTCGAAGAGAGGTTGTTAGATCAAGCGCAGGCGTGAGCGGCGTATACCCCCCTTTTTTGGGGTCATTTGCGTAGCATACCCCAAGGCATGGTATTGGATGTCCAACCCCTTGTAAAATCATTATTTTGCCCAATAAGACCATCCCCCAATGGATTTTTTGATTCTGAGGCCTCTATCCCCTAAAACTGGATATCACTTTTTTTGGGGGGGGGGGATGAGGTGGGGGGGGGGTCAAAAGTTTTCGCTAAACAGGCTTCAAGCAGTGGGGAAGCCTGGCGCCATCACACCACCGCCGGTCGAATGGTAACGCAGCCGACGCAAAGTTCCCGGTCGGTGGTTCGAACCCTGGTCTGCTGACTTTTAGCGGCGGCGGCGGCGTCAAAGTCAGCAGACCAGGGTTCGAACCGCCGACCAAAGACACTGCGGTCGGCTGCATTACCATTCGGCCCCTGCCTGATCTGGAGTAGAGTGTCGCCCCACTGCTTGGGGACGCATCTGCCACTGCCAAAAAACCCAAGCTGTGTGTTTCTGTCTGACTAATTGCTGGCCTGGCGCAGGGACTGAATGGCTGACTGTCAACCTCTCTTCGAGGTGCACTGCCGAAGGCAATAGAATTTAAACATTTGTCTAGAACCCGACACCATTTGGTAGAAAATGTGTTCAAAACTGGTTGAGGAGCAATACAGGGATGCACCCGTGGCCTGCATCGTGGGCCAGCTATAATGGGGAGTGACCCGACCCGAGGACGCCAGTGTGGCCATACAGGTCCAACCGGGAAGACTTGGTAAAAACGGTAGTACCACCCTTGGCACACACACACACACACACACACACACACACACACACACACCAATAGCTGCAAATCGTTGATACCCATGGGGGCGGCAGCAGTTATGGGCATGGAGAGGCACCCCCTCCCCACGAAGCCGCTGGATGTATGGAAGCATTTCCAGCGACTGCGGAAGTACGGGGAAGACCGGTGGGCGCAACGTCAGCGACAAAGGCAAGCCAAGCACAGAGGGAAAACGGGACAAAAAGCAAGCCCGCAGCGCGGAGCAGCCACAGCCTCAGGCGGGGGACAGGCCACGGTGCCCGGCGAAAGGAGGAGCAAAGGCGGGCCATTTTGCGGCGGATTTTTACACCCGACCTGCGGGGCGACCAAAGGAATCCTTCCGTGTGGACGACGGGGCCCAGGCGGAGGTCCAGGGCCTGACAAAGCCGGCGATGGCATTCACACCCCTGAGAACTGAAGCACGGGCGCGCAAACCCGAGGCACACAAACGGCGCACCAAAACCTGGATATGCGAGACACACAGACACCCCCCCCTGCAGGGCATGCGCGACAACACACCGGGGGGTCAGGCACTGCTGCTCTCGGGGACAACAGGGGCACCCACGAGTGCCCACGGAGTGCCCAGTGGCCACAAGCCGCACCCTAGCACGCGTACTGGGGGGCCGACGAGTCAGTCAACGGACCCCGGTGGGCAGGGGGGGGGGCAGAGCGGCACACCCCCGCCCCCAAACGGCGTGTGCTGCGCACGCCGACGAGTGGGGGCCCACCCCGGGGGGTGCAAAGGGCCCCAGGCGAGGCAGGTCGGGGCCAGCGGGGGGACAAAAGACAGCGGGGACACGAACCCCCCTCCTCGAGAGTGAGCGCCCGTGCAAACGGGCACGCCTGAGAGGGCGAGCCGGGGAGAGGCATGGGCGAGCGAGCACGGAAGCATCGTAAGACCTCAAGGCCAGAGGCTCTGGCCTAGGTGAGGGTGGCGTACACGGAGGGCGCTAGTGCAAACACCACGAGTGTCATTCTCTGAAGCACCGGGGCCCACCTCTCTGACCCACCTGCAGACCCATACAGGCCTTCCTCTGTAATATGGCGCCGCGACATACCGGGGGGCCGGGGGTGGGATAGGGCAGGCTTCAGGCAGGCTCTAACCCGCTAACCCCTAACCCTCCCGTCGCAAGAGCGGCCAAGACATAAATAGCCATCAATCCTCTATAATATGGCGCCACCCACCCACACACACACACAGGTGTTTTGTTTGGTGCCTGCCAGCTGGTGACACTGCATACCCAACCGAAAGCCAAACAGGCGCGATCCTCGGTGACTCTGTCATCACACGGGCTGCTTCTGCCTCCCCCTGGGCTGGTGAAAACCCTGCTTGGCACGACCCCACGGGTCATACAAAATGTCGGGACTTACCCATGAAATTTTGGAAGCGCTACGTAAACCAGAGCTCCTGGAAGCTCTGGCCGCAGCCATCGCACCACTTCTCAATGGGAAGAAGGATCTACCGCCGCCGGCGAAAGCGACTACTGCACGGGAAGAGGAACTCCTTGGCGTCATCCGGGAGCTACGTGGCACGGTCCGCGAGTTGCGCGCAGCACTACAAGCGGCAGGGGGTAAACCGGTGCCCCCAAAGGAGCAGACCGTGGTGGACGAGCAACAGTCCCCCTATCGCGCGGCCCTCACTCGGAGGATGAAAACACAGAGCCGTCTTGTCGTACAGGACGTCCCAGACCTGGGAGAACCGCTGCAGCCAACCGCCACTGCGGTGCATGAAATTGAGGGCAAACACGGCTTCACTGCGGTCCAAGGACGCCGCATTTATCAGGGAGAGCACAAGACTGCACTCAAGTCTTTGCAACATATAGGAGCAAACAAGCCTGTCCATGATTGGAAAGTCACAGAGGCCACCGCAAAGGCCTTCGAACACGTTTTGCTTGTGGGGCAACCGCTGGCGGAAGCGCACGCAATAGCAACACAGGCCTTGACAAAATATGACAGCATCCAGAGCGTCAGCGCACACGTGCTAGCGACAAACTGCAGACGGGGAGTGGTCAATGTGCCAGGCATACTGGCAGCGCTTGGCAGTTCACGAGAATGCTTGCATGTCAAGGATTTCGTTCTCAGCATCAAGGTCGTTACCAAACGTATGTCTTGGGAAGTCAAGAGGGACCCGGATGTGACTGTGATCCCACCTGAGCACTCCATCCTGCTTTGCTGGGAGCGACCCAAAGACGGCGTCGAAGGACAGGACACGGAGCCAGAAGTGCTACCTCAGGACAAGGCTGCCATACGGATAGTGTGCTGCCTAGACCCTTCCGCACTGCGCGCGGGACAGGACGGCACCAAAGTCAAGGCATCCCGCTGGGCTGAAAACACGTGCTGGGAGCTGACAGCCCCCCTACTCCAGCCGGCACTCACCAGTCCCCCACCCATGCAAGTGGGCAAGAGGGGTAGCAAGTATGAAGTCACGGTGGTGCTACCAGCGCCCATGGCTAAGCAGGTGCTCTGCAGCAGTGGCAAAATCGTCGGCCTGGAATACAGGTTGTTTATGAGCAAAACCGTCGATGTCGATGACCTGAAGGCCAACATGGTCTGGGTCAAGCTCCCTCCATCCAACAAGCGCTCCATTTCGGAGCAGTGGCGTAGATTAAGCAAGCAGCCTTGGTTCGCAGGCCTCATGGCAGGGGACAAGGACGACAGACTCGGGGTACGAGTATGGGGGGGGGCTGTCTTGCCCGAAACCAGGGAGGAAATCGCAGGACTGTTGGGCATACAACTCACCCCCCCAGTGACACGAGTGAGAGTGAGAGGCTATGGTATTTCTATGGGCCTTGTCTCAGGGTTGCAGTCTGCGGCCCAAAGGGAGGCTGACCGCGTCTTCGGCGCTAACACTGTCAAAGTGCAGCGATGTCAACACCTGAAGCACAGCGGGCTGATCAACCCTGTGTTTGATATGGATATTACGGGAGTCCCCCCAGACTGGGAGGGCTGCACTGCACCGGCGAAGGATTCGCGGATGCCTGTCCGTAGGTGGCACCTATGTCTGCGCAAATCCACTGGCCCCTCATACACCCCGGTGGGGAAAAACACGACGCTCCCTGCGATCCAAGGGTGTGTCTTGCCTGATGATGAAGAAATGGAGGACTCGCCTGCAGGAGCCCCCGCGGCAGAGGAGGATGAGAGCATTCTCTGAACCCCCCCCCCCCCTGGAAGATGGCACTGAGTTACAGGTCCTCTAAAATTCGTTCAGACAAACGTTACCTCTTTGCGCGTTCATCACGAGGACGTATTCAATTTTCAGGCAGATGTGATTGGAATGGAAGAAACCCGGCTCACTGAGGCTGGGCAACGCTGCATGAGGGCAATTGCAAAAGAATGGGGCTGGGAATGCCACTGGGGAAAACCCCTGGGCTCCCCAACGGGGGGCATCTGGGGAGCTCCCCAAGGAGGGGTGGGACTTTTGTTCAGGAAGGGCTGGAGTGTCCGCAAGGTTGAACCAGATCCAGACGACCCAATTGCCTGCAGGCTGTGGCATTCAGGGCGCTGGCTACACACACGGGCAGGAATCGGTGCAGGGCACTGTGTGCTGAACATATGTGTAGCCTATGGCATACCAGGCAACGAATCTTTGAACCAGGAGTTCTGGGAGCAGGTGGTCTGCTATATGAGCAAACTAGGCAATGCCGGATGCGTCCTGCTAACGGACGCAAATTTCAACTTCGATCTGCTGCACAAAGTTCCTGCCGCACTCCTGACGGCGCTGGCAGACGGCTGGCTAGTGGATGCCGACCGCACTTTTAGCGTTCTCCATGGCACACCATGTGCATGTGGCTTCACGACGGCAGGCAAACCCCCCAACCGCATTGACGGCCTCCTGGTCACCCCAGCGCAAGCAGGCACGTTGACTGATGTCACAGCGCTGAAGTCTCATTCCCTCCCTGGGCATGCTCCAGTGTGCTTCACTTTCTCGCTTGACGTCCCAATGCAGAAAGTTGTTAAAAATGAAGAAACTGCCTCCTTTCTCCCCCCCCCCCCCCAGATCAGCTGAGGACACTCAGAAAATCTGTGACTCGCTGCTCCGGCCACACAAGGCAGATTGGAATGCCCTGCTGCAACAAGGGAATGTCAATGACATTTGGAACAGGTGGACCTGGCTGGCCGAGGAGGTAGGCATGGCACTCACATGCACGCATCTTACACTGGACACCCCCAGCCCCACACTCCCATTTGCACCCAAGAGTGCCCCACGGGGACGTGGCACGGAGCGAATGTTGCAGGACACTACGCTAGCACCGACAGGCCTGGCGCCCAACGGCGGCCCGCGCACGCGCATACTCTCCAAAATCACGGGGACCTTGGGAGCCCTTCGCTCGGTCATCCAGTGGCAACGTGCCCAGCTGGGCATCAGGGGCAAACGAGTCCCGGCATCCGCCAAACGCAAAGCCAGCCAGGTTTTCAGGCCAGGGGTGGTGCCTAGACAGGTGGAACTATCGTGGCAGGCCGCGTGCCGCCGCATGCGCAAAACGGCGCTGGCCTTTCGTGAGGACCTGCTGCTTCATGAATTTGTGGCCAGTGCCCCTGACCCCTCCCTCCCACTCATACGCCCCCTGCCAACGCTGGTAGACTGCATGTCGCTGTATGACAGCCTGTGCGCACTAGGGAAGAGATATGCCCGATATGAAGAGCGCACGCGCATTGATAAATGGAAATCCAAAATGGACCAGGCCTGGCTGGACAGGCCAAAGGAGGTTTATCAGTGGATACAGAACGAGTACCAACCTCCTCTGGTTATGCTCCTGGACCCAGACACAAGCCAACCAACGGCGAACATCCCCCGCATGGATGAAATTCTTCATGCCTCTTGGGACCAGGTTATGCGAAAATATGCAGACACCCCAGAGCCAGACGTGCACGCTTTTGCACAGAAGTATGATAAGTTTCTGATAAAGGGAGTGCAGATGCAGTCCACCCCTATCATAGGGTCCCGGCTCGCGAAACGCCTTAGAAAAATGGGTGTTCACACAGCCACCGGCCTGGATGGCTGGTGTGTTTCGGACCTTCTACTGCTGCCCACCTGTCTGCTGGACATGCTGTCAGAAATTCTGTTTCTAGTTGAGGCAACAGGAGCCTGGCCCAGGGTCCTGGCGAGGGGATACGTCTCGCTGATCCCGAAAGGGGAAGGGATGATGCCGATGCAGCAACGCCCACTGTCCGTACTGTCCCAGATCTATAGGGTCTGGGCAGGGATCAGGTTAGAGGAGTGCATGGTGTGGCAGGAAATGTGGATCCACCCGCACGCTTACGGTTTTCGCAAGAAGCGCGGCGCCACTGATGCGGCCGCCTTTATCTCCATGCTCATTGAGCTACACAAACTGATGAAAACAGTTCTGCATGGTTTTGGATTAGACTACATAAAATGCTTTGATTTAATCCCACAGTCCATTGTACTGCATATTGCACTGACGCAGGGGATGGATTTGGGCACACACAGGGCCCTCTCTGGCATGTATCGCACCCTCACAAGGTGCTTTAAAATAATGGGATGTTTGGCCAGTTTTTTCGATGCCACCAATGGCATCCTCCAGGGCTGCCCATTGAGTGTGATACTCATCAACCTCCTGACCTCGGTCTGGAAACGGGTGCTGGATGCACAGCAACAGGGCATCAGAGTCGCAGTACAGGCCCTCCCCCCCAGCGATCAGCCAGCGCAGGCCCTGCAATTCATCCTAACTGCCCTTGGGTATGCGGATGATACTTATGGGTTTGCAGCCGGAAGCAATACCCTCACCCCCCTGCTAGACTGCACCACTGACTGGCTTGAGGACACGGGTCAAGGGGTGAACGCGAAGAAATCTGTCGGTTTTTCGTCAGACGCCCGTCATCCAGTGAAGGCAGCACTACAGGGGGTGCCCTTCCCTATCTCTTCTGAGTTTAAGTCCCTGGGCGCGGGGGTCCGCACCACGGACGCGACTTGTTCGGGACCGCTCATCAAGAAAAGGATTTCCAGAGCCTGCAGCCTCCTGGATAGGGTGCATGGCGCTCAGGGCAATTTTGAAAGGAGATGCGACATCATCTCCACAATGATCACGGCCACTGGCCTGCACGCAGCAGAAATAGTGCCACTTCAGCCCAAAGACCTCCTGCCCTTCGAGACTAAGGTCATGCAGACCATTTGGGGACGGTCACGGCCCGGTAGGGCCAAAGAAATTTTTTTCACCTTGCTGTGCAAAGGGCACCGGATTGCACCTACCCTGGTACTTAAGTATCATCGCATCCTGTGGCTATCCCAGCTGTGTCGCACCAGGGGTGCTGGACAGATCACAGCCCAGGCCATTTGGGAGATGACAACATTTCACAAAGGCTCCGGCCCATACGGCCGAGCCATGTCCACAGCACAGGAGTGTGGCTGGGTCGCTACGCAGGGATGGTGGGGATGGAAAGTGCCTGGGCGCCAGGAACCCCTCCTCCTATACGGGGATAAAAACACTATCAAGCACGAGGTGCGTGAGCAGCTGCGCTCGCAAATGCTGGACAGCCTGGTTCAGAGGCGTCCCCGCCTGTTCGCGGGGGCTCATTACACCACATGCCGGCGCCTGGTCCAGCCCAGCATAGCGTCATTTGCCACAGAGTTACAGCGCTCTCTCCTGCGGGGCATCCTATCAGGAGCAACCTGGACAGCCCTCCGGGCCTATCAACGTGGCATGCGAGCCACATCCACGTGCCCGTACTGTGGCAATTCTCCGGAAAACGAGGAGCACATTTTTTGGCAGTGTTCTGCCTGGAGTACGGTGCGGGACACCCACCTGCCGGGCATCAGGACGGCGGCAGCACAGATCACAGGCCTTCCCCTCATGGACCAGTGGCCCTCATGTTTACGACTTTGTGGATTAGCCCCAGAGTTAGACACAGACAGCGTCAAGTCAGGGACAACGCTCGCTTTCATGACAGCTCTGCACAATATGTTAGTAGCCGTCTTGCAGGCCCGCAAGTTACGAGACACACAATCCCCCATGCTTTTCATGGGGTCGAGCCTCTCACAGCAGCTTCGGCAATACCCGTACCACCAGCTGGTGGGACCCCTCCCCAGACCGGAAGACAAAGGGTTACTTCTTTTGCGTACCCCTAAGAAGGTGGAATGGCAGTGGGAAATGCCCTTTTTGGCGGACCTGCTACGGTGGCTGAGGGAACTGCACTGGGCCCCTGAACCAGGCACAGTGACGTTCTTGGAACTCGCACTGGATTTTGAGGAATTTGCGCAACGCACCCTCCCACACGCTCCACAGGCAAAATTTAAGGGCACCACCCTTTCGCTGCAAGAGAGAGGCCGGGTCTTACGACTGGCAATGGCAAATGCGCAGCGCCTGGTCACCAAAGGCCATTTGCATCCAGCGCGTGTGGTCACACGCTGCAGCTCTTTAGTTCCTTTGGGGGGGCCGGCACTCTGCGGCCTGAACTGCCGCCCCTATTTCACCTGCCGCAGTGCCATGAACATGCACGTTCAGCAGTTAGCGGCATACTGTGAGCGCACGTGGGCCACCAAGGTTGGTCTCAACAGGATACACAAACTGCGCCCGTACACACATAGGCCACGCAGAACAGCGCAGGAAGTGGAGGAGCGTCGGCTACAGCGTGCACTCCAGGGGAATCTGCAGTTGGGGCTGGCTCCGTCCTCGGAGCAGACTACTTTTGCCAAAGGGGGGGGGGGGGGCTGCTCCTCCTTTGCAGCTGATTTCTTCCCTGTGATAGGGGATGGGAAGCTCCCACAGCGCCCCTACACCGGGACACGCAGGCGCGCAAACACACACAGGGGGCCACCACCGGCGCCGCCGGTTGATCCGTCAAAGTGTGCCCAGCACTCGGCTGACGCATGCACGACCTGCAAGAGATTTCGGCGCACAGCTGAAGCGTGCTGTGCGCTGGGACATCACGCAGATGACCACATAGCACGCAGACCGCAACTGCAACTGTGCCCACTGCATGGTCTGCCACCGTGCCCGAGGTGCACACTCAAGCAAAGGGGAGTGCGCCACTGCTGTCAGCGGGGACACCATAAAGTGTGCACCCCAGTGCCTGCGCGTCGGAAACGCCCACTTGCTGCACATACACAACTGCCCAACAAACGACCACGCCTGCAAGGGCCTGCACGTATCTCAACGGGTCTGCTGAGGTCCCCACACCAACCCCCCACCCCTCCAGCCCCCAAGCGCAGGAGGCCGAAAACACCCCCCCCTCCGTCCCCACCAGCCCCAGTTCCACGGGGGCTGGAGGAGACCGTGGCCGAGGATGTCGCCCGCCCGCTTTTCGTGACGAGGCACGGGAGAGCAAACACTCTGGATACCTAGCCAGTAAAATACAGAGGTTCTGATTCCGCAGAAGGGAGGGAAACAACGTCACAAAGAGGCCTCAGCAGACCTGAGCCAAATGGGGCGTCCAGCCCAACGCTGCACAAGGATCCACCTCTAAAAGTACAGATCACCCACACACACACACACACGCACGCACCGCCAGCAGCACAGGCAAACGTAGCCAGGGCGCCAGCAAATGCCACTGTATGTGACACACACTCTCAACCAGCGTGCATCACGTGCAGGAGGCTGCGCAAAACAGCCCAAGAATGCTGCTCTTTGGGGCATCACGAAGCGGGGCACGTCCCTCGCCGCCCGCAACTACAGCTCTGTGAGGCCCACAGACTGCCGCCGTGCCCCATTTGCGCACGCACACAACGGGGGGTAAGGCACTGTTGTGCGAGGGGGCACCACAAAGTATGCACCCCAGTCCAGCCATCCAGGAAGCGTTGCTCCTCTCAACAGCCGAAGCGCCCATATAAGCGCCCACGAGTTGGGCCTTCACAGACACGTCAAACCTCTTTGAGGTCTCCACACCAACCCCCAACGCCTCCCGCCCCCAAGCGGCGGAGGCCCAAAACGCCACCCCCGCCCTCCCCACCAACCCCTGTTCCACAGGGGCTGGCAGAGACGCCGGATACGGAAGCAATCTGCCGCCAGCTTTTTCTGGGGGCACACGGAAGGGCCAGCTCCGAGGTAACCTAACCGTACACACACAGAGGTTCTGATTCCGCAGAAGGGATGGATCACAGGCGCAAAGAGGCGACAGCAAACTGAGCCGAATACACCTGCCATCTCATGGCTGCATATGGATCTACCTCGTAAATAGTACACCTGCTTTGTTTGGCCCCTGCCACGTGGTAGCAGGGCAACCCCACTGAGAGCCAAGCTCCGGTGGTACATCGCGCGGGGATCTGGGCTTCACGCCTTGCCCCACATACACGCGTCAGCGCGCGGCACACGCTGTGCTCGCTCGTCGCCGTGCGCCGCACCGTCCTCATACGGCTGTGCGCACGCGCGTTACTGCGCTCGCGTCTGCGGCCCCTCCGCCGCACCCCGGCAGCCGGCGACAGGCCTGTCCGGCTGGCTGCCCATTTCAGGGCGCGCCTGGGGCTGCCCACAGCCCGAAGCGCGCACCTCTCAGCCCGTATACGCGTAACTGCGCGCGCCAGAGCACTGCGCTCCGCGGCCGTGGGCTTGCGTCTTCGCGGCAGTGCGACTCCACCACCCCTTCGACATGGACACCGACATGGTGACAGCCCTGGGGGCCGCGATCGCGGCCGCCATGGCGCCCTATTTCGCCAACATGCGCAACGAGGACCCGAACGTCCACGTCAACAACAACAACAACAACGACAACAGCAACCTACAGGCGCCAGCCCGTGGCGCACACGCCGGAGCTGGCATCGCGGCCGCGGCAGCGGGCGGCGCCCAGCTGCAGCCGCCGGCGCGCCACCCGCGGGGCGCATCTCGTGGACGTGGGCCCGCTGCGCCACCTCCTGCCCCGCCGTCACCGGAGGCGCAGCTCATCGCCCAGCTGCAGCGGCAGGTGGAGGCGCTCCAGGCGGAGCTCCAACGGTTGCGGGACGAGAACCGCGCCCAGCGGCAGCAGCCACAGGGGCAGGCCCCTGCCCAGCCCAGGGGCAGTGGGCGTGCGCCGGGGGGCGCCGCGGCTGCGCCGACATCGACGACATCATCTCCACCGAGGGCGCAAGCTGCAGCTCGCGCGGCGGGCGCGGCGGCCGGGTGCCGCTGGATGTCGTGGACCAACCGCCACGACGAGACGGTCCACAGGTATGTGCACGCGCTGCCCTGCACCAGCGGGGGGAACATCCCCAAGGGGCCGCCGAATCCCTACCGCGGCGGCCGGCCATGGGACCCCAGCGTGGCCGCTTCGACCGATACGCGGCAGGTGCCCTGCTACTGGACGCAGGACACGTACGGGGTCGCCTGGCAGCATGCGGGGCAGTGCAGGGGCAGGGTCAACTGCGAAACCAGCCGCCCCCCGCCGCCGCGGAGCCTCCTGCCCCCCACGTACACTCGGGAGGTGTGGGATGCGGTCCCTCACGCGGATCGTGCCTTGACGGCCACGGCAGCGCGCTGGTCTGTGGGCCTGCCGGAGGAGTACCGCCCCCTGACGAGTGGGGCCTCGCCGGCTGCCGCCGCCTCGGCCGCACCTGCTGGCGGCTCCTCTGCGACGGGCTACGCCGCTGCGGCCGCATCGCGGGCGCGTGGGGCAGCACAGAGTGGGCCCCAGGTTGTCGTGGCGCCGAGGGGGGGGCAGGCCCAGCCATCAGCGCGCCGGGCCCGAGTTGTGGTGCGGCCGGCGCCGCAACGCCCTGGAGGCCTCAGCGCCCCTCTGCAGCCCACCCCGCAGCACTTGCTGCGGCTCTTGGAGGGCGCGCCACGCATCACGGGCGTTATGTCGCTGTCGCGGCCCTTCACGGAGCGCGACTACGCCCCCCTGCGGGCGGAAGGGGCGCAGCAGATCAAGCCCCGCGGCCGCGTCTCCGAGTGGCCCGTCGCGGACAAGGGGGCCGCGTTCAAGGAGCTCCTCGTTCTGGGCGCGACCGCGGAGGAGGTGCGGGACATTGCCGGCGCCGCACTGCAGCAGTGGGAGGCGGTGCAGGCCGTCTCCACCGTCATCCTGGTGCAGTCCGCGGCGAAGGCGCATTGCTCTGTGGAGCGCCTGCTGCGGGCCCTGAATCTGTCCAGGGCCGATCTGGAGGTGCAGGGGGGCGCCCTGCACTGCCAGCCCCTCACCCACAGGGGGCCCTGGGAGTGCGCCGCGGAGGGGGAGGTCGACCCGGCCCCGCCGGGCCACACACTCCGTATCCGGTGGCGCCGCGCCGCAGACGAGGGGGGGGACCAGGAGGACCAAGACATGCTGGACGGCGGTGGGGAGGGGGGGCATGGGCAGCTCGACGGCGCAGAGCCCCCCCCCCCTGCAAGACCCCCAACCCCTCGGGGGGGGGGCTCAGGTGCGGGTGGCCATCACCCTCGATCCCCAGGTCCTGCTGGGGCAGGGGGAGAAGAGGAGGGCGCGGGGCTGGACCCGGGCCACGGTCCAGAATTTTTTGCGCGAGTTCGTGGCCCCCTGCGACCCCTCCTCGTACCCGATGCAGGAAGCAGGGGACGCGCAGGGGAAGCGCTGCGAGGCGTCAGTGGTGCTCCCCCTCGTGCAGGCCCAGGCCGTAATCAGGGCCAGTGGCAAGCACAAGGGGATCACCTGCAGGCCTTGGATGCAAGGGGGGGGTTCGCCGGTGCCGGGGGGCATGCTGTGGGTGCGCCTTCCAGCCTCGGCCAGGGCCCCCCTCCCCGATCTGTGGGTCAAGCTTTCCTCCGACCCCCAGATCTGCGGCTATTTCGGGGGGCTGATCCAAGGGGATCAAGAGGGGAGAGTGGGGATCCGTTTTTTCGGTGCACAGCAGGTGCCTCAGGGTGTGGCGCAGGCGGTGGGGGACCTCCTGGGGGCGCAGATATCTCCGCGAAAGGTGGTGGTGCGGGTGGGGGGCTACCCCCTCCACTACGGGTTGCCCGAGGATGGCTGGGCGGCCTTTCGGCAGGAGCTTCCGGAGGTATTCGGGGGGGATGCGGGGGATGTACGCATAGTCCGATGCGAGCACCTCCCGCACTCGGGGTTTGCTCGCCCGCGCTGGGACCTCACTCTGACAGGGGTCCCAGAGGGCGGGCCAGGGGTCTGGATACCCTCGTCGGACTCCCGGGGCCGCGACCGGGTGTGGGAGGTCAGGGGGATGCAGCGCCCCCCCCAGCGAGTCCAGCGCCTCGGGAAGTTCCACAGGGTGCAGGGTCCCCCGCCCCCCTCAGAGCAGACGGGACAGGAGGGGGGTGGCGAGGAAGACGCCGCTGCGGCGGGGGCAGCACCTATGGAGGGAGTCAGCGACGCCGCCCTCGCACAGCGCCCGGACCTCCTGTAGCCCTGCTCGAGCCGCGCGGGGGGGGGAGGTGGGCGCCGCGGGCCTGGGTTCCGTGGCCCCTTCGGTCGCGGGGGCGGCTGCCAGACTATGGGGTGCGCAGGGTGCGCATCAGCGGGCCGTCGCTCACCCAAGGGGGCTCGGGCAAGGCCCTGTTGGAGTGCGGGGACGTGGAGCCTAACCCGGGACCCAACTTGGGGAGGGTGCCGCCGTTGACCCTGGCCACGCTGACCCTTCTGGCCCTCCTGATGGTGGGTCTAGGTGACCTGTGGCTGTGGGCTGCACGGCCAGCCTCTGTGTGGGCGCTGGCGGTGACAGAGGCCCCACTCTTGCGCGACAGGGTCCAGTCTTGTCAGGCCCTGCTGGCGCTCCAATTTGCGCACGCCTGCAGGGGGGTGCAGCCTGCTCGGGCCCCAGTTCTAACCTATTCAGGGGTCCAGTCTGGTCAGGCCCCAGCATTGAATCACACCAGGGCCCAGTCTTGCCAGGCCCTGGTGGCGCATCAGCGTGCACGCGTCAGCAGGGGGGTCCAGCCGGGACAGGGACTGGGACTGATCTCGACAGGGGCCCAGTCTTGTCAGGCCCCAGCGCTGGCCAGCGCCAGGGCCCAGTCTTGCCAGGCCCAGATGGCGCGGCACTGTGTGCACGACAGAACAGGGGTCCAGCCTGGGCAGGTTGTGGCCCAGGACGATACAGGGGTCCAGTCCTGTCAGGCCCTGGCCAGCCCCAGGTCCCGGTCTCAGGCCCTGACGCTGACCTGGAGGGGGGGGGGGGGGCAGCACCAGCTCCAGCTCCGCCCGGCCCTCGCAGTGCACTGTACCGGGGCCCAGTCTTGGCAGGCCCCGACCCTGGCCAGGGCAGGGGTCCAGTCTTGGCAGACCCCAGCCCTGGCCGTTGCGGGGGTACGGTCTGGGCAGGCCCCTGCCCCGACCTGCACAGGGGGGTGTGGGGCGGACAGGGTATACCGTGCGCGTGACGCCGCGGGGCTGAAAACGCTGCTGAGCGGCGACGTCCACCCCCACCCGGGGCCGCTGCGGACGGCTATCGTCAACACGACGTCGCTGCGTCTACACATGGATGAGGTGACGTCGTGGGACGTGGACGTCATTTTGGTCCAGGAGACCAAGCTGTCTGCGTCAGGGCAGCGGGTGCTCCGGGGGGCGCTGCGCCAGCGGGGGTGGGTTGTGTTCTGGGGGGCGCCCCTGGAGACGCGGGGACGGGGGATCTGGGACGTTCCGGAGGGGGGCGTCGCGGTGCTCGTGCGCGACGGGCACGCGGCGGAGGCGGCAAAGCTGCCGAAAACCAGGCAGGCGGACCCGTTGGCGTGGGACCTGTGGCTGTCAGCGAGGTTCCTGCATGTGCGCGTCGCCGTGCGAACGGGCAGCACCGTGCTGCATGTGCTCTGTGTATATGGAGTGCCGGGCGACCCGGAGCTCAATGCGGGGCTGTGGGACTCCGTACTCCAGTACGCGGCAAGGCTCGGGAATGCCCCGTTCGTCGTCGGGGGGGATTTCAATTTCCCCCTGGGGGAGCTGGGGGCATTGCCGCCAGTGGTCCTGGGGCACCTGCTGACGCAGCGGCTCGTGGACGTGGACGCCGCCTTTGCCACAGGCACAGGGCGTCCCCTGCAGTGCTCCTACCACAGGCAGGGGGTGCACCCGGGCACCCGCATAGACGGGGTCCTTGCAGACCCGCGCGTGGCGGCCATGGTCACGGACGTCGCGGCGCTGCCCGGCACGGGTATCCCGGGACACCTCCCGGTGGTGTTCACCTTGGCCATGGAGCGGGCCGCGCAGCGCTTGGTCCGAGCGGTGCGCCCCCGGCCAGTGGAGGTGCCCAAGAGGGAAGCAGTCTTGCGGATGGAGCTGGAGGAGCGGATGACGGCGCCGCTGCAACCGGACTGGGACCGGTTGCTAGCGTTGCAGGAGGTGGACGCGTTGTGGTCCTACTGGACGTGGGCGGCAGAGGAGTCCCTCCTGGCGCTGTCGGTGCCCACCCTGCAGCCCGAGGACGTCGACCAGGCGCACCCACTGCCGGTGGCACCGATGGCCCTGCCACGGGGGCGGGGCACGGCGGCCTTGATCCGCGAGGTGCGGCAATGCCCCAAGCAGATGCGGGCAGGCGGAGGGCCGAAGACGTCGGTACTGGCCCGCATACATGCCGCGCAGGGGGCGGCGCGCTCATTGCGGCGGCAAGCGCACCCCCCACAACGGCCGGCCGACAGGGTGCGGGGGAGGGGGGAGAGCACGTCCCACTCCTGGTGCGCGCTGCGCCGGCGGGTGCAGCGGTTGCACGAGTTGCAGATGCCGGAACTGGCCCGATTTCCGCTGACGCCGCAGGCGGTAGCCAACGCCGGGGCGCCCGTGCCGTCCGCGGCGGCACTGGACGAGTGCATAGAGCAGCTCAAGAGGCTGGCGGCCACACAGGTGCAGCGGGAGGACCGGGAGCGAGTGCAGGCGTGGCGATCCTGGCTGCAGGCCGAGTGGGGAACCAAGCCAGGCGCAGTGTACCGATGGCTCAAGGAGGAGGGGTTCTCACCGCCGGTGGTGTTTATTGCGCGGCCGGATGGAACCCCCACGGCCAACGTCCAGGAGATGGACGAGCTGGTCCGCGCGGCGTGGGGGCCCATCAACCGCAAGTACGCGGAAGGGCCGGAGCCCTGCCCAGATGCCTTCGTGGCGAAGTACGGGCACCTGCTGTATCGCGTACCCATGTTGGCCAAGCAGCTGACGGGGCCGTACCTCAGGCGCCGCCTCATGGCCATGCGCCCATCGGCCATGGGCCTGGACGGGTGGAGCCTGCAGGACCTGCGGGCGCTCCCGGACAGGGTGCTGAATTGGCTGGCCCAGCTCCTCACGCTGATTGAGGAGGTGGGCCGGTGGCCCACCTTATTGGCCCAGGGATACACCTCCCTCATCCCCAAGCCAGGGGAGGAGGGGCCATTGGGCACGCGCCCGCTGACGGTCCTGTCCATGGTCTACAGACTGTGGGCGGGGACCCGTCTGTGGGAAGTAATGCGGTGGCAGGAGTCCTGGGTCCATCCGCGGGCCTTCGGGTTCCGCCTGGCGCGGGGGGCAGTAGATGCGGCCACGGTCACGCAGGCCCTCCTAGAGCTGGCCCGGCTCAAGAGATGGCGGCCGGAGGGGCTGAGCCTAGATTATGTCAAGTGCTTTGACCTCATCCCGCAAGCGGTGGTGCTGCGGATCGCCCGCGAGTTGGGCATGGACGACGGGGTGCTGCGCGCCCTGGCGGCCATGTATCGGCAGCTACGGCGGGCGTTCCGCCTGGCAGGGGCGCTGGGGGCGTGGTGGCAAGCCACCAACGGCATCCTGCAGGGGTGCCCGCTCAGCGTCATTTCGATCAATATCCTCACCACGGTGTGGAAGATGGAAATTGACACAATGCGTCGCCACGTCGTGGTGGCGACCGCCGCACTCCCGCCGCTGCTCGAACAGCCACGGGCAGCCCCGGGGCAGCCGCTGCCTTCACCGCGCCTGCGGACGCAGGGCCCGGGGCGCGCGGACTTATGCCCCCTGGGATATGCGGACGACACCCAGGCCATCACGCTCGAGCCCCGGCCCGGCGCGCCAGGGGTCCCCGACTCGCAGGCGGTCGTGGACCGCACGGCCGTTCGGCTGGCAGACACCGGGCAGAGCGCCAACGCCGCGAAGTCTAGCTCATGGCGGATGAGCGACCAGCAGGCGCAGCCGGTCACCCTGCACGGGGTGCCGGTCCCGCTGGCACGGGAGTTTAAGCAGCTCGGGATCGGAGTGCGCCTGGATCCAGAGAAGGGCACCGGACCGGTGCTCCAGGAGCGGTTCGCGCGCGGGACCACCATTTTGCGGCGGGTGGGGTGCCTGCCTACGTTCCGCATGCGGGAAGTAGCCATTGGGACGCTGGCCCTCGCCAAGGCGATGTACGGGGTGGAGCTAGCAGATGTCGGCTCCCGGGACGTGGCGCGACTGGAGTTGGCCGCGGTCCGCGCACTGTGGGGACCCACACGCACCTCGCGGGCAAAGGAGGTGCTATGGGCGGTCTTGGTGCCGGGGCACCGGGTCTCCCCCATGTGGCGCCTCCAGTACTCGAGAGTACTATGGCTCGCCCGCCAGGCACGCACGCCAGGGGCCGGGCAAGTGCTAGTCCAGGCAATATTGGAGGAAACGGACCGCCCGCCGGACACGGGACCAGTGGGTAGGGCCTTGCAGTCGGTCCGGCAGCTGCGCTGGGAGGCGGTGCACGGCTGGTGGGTGTGGCGCGTGCCAGGGCAGCGCGAACAGCTACACTTGGTCCTGGGGGACTGGGGCGAAGTATGCCACCGGGTGCGGGAGTCGCAGCGATACACCGCGTTGGCGGCGCTGGAACGGCGCAGACCAGCCACCTTTGGGGGGCTGGGGGCGGAGGTATGCAGGCCCGCCTGCTCCCAGGGCATAACGGTGGCCGGCTCGGAGACGGAGCGCTCACTGCTGCGAGCACTGCAAGCCGGGGCGACATGGACCGGGGCGCGGGTCCAGAAGCATCAAATTTCGGATTTAGCAGCCTGCCCCTATTGCGGGGGCCCACCGGAGACGGAGGGCCACCTCCTGTGGGACTGCCCGCAGTGGCAAGCGCAACGGGCCGCCTGGCTCCCGCTGGTGCAGGCCGAGGCAGCGCCGCTACCGGCACTGGCCCTCCCGCAGGCGTGGCCGGTGTGCCTGCGCGCGACGGGCCTGTTGCCGGCGGCATTGGTCCAGCCAGAGGGGGTGGAGCAGGCGGGGCGGCTCATGTAGCGTCTCTATGGCATGTATCTGGCGGTGCTATCGGCGCGCATGGGAGCGGAAGTCGCGGCACGCCGAGACGCGGGCGCGGGCCCCTCGGTCTTTGCGATCGCGCGCAGACGCCCTCCCGATGCGCGCCGGGGCTACCCATGGGGGCAACTGGGCGCGGGCCCACATCGCCCGGCGCCACCAGCGGCGCCGCTGGCGTTGCGCGCCGGCCCGCCGCCGGGATGGCCATGGGAGGCATCCTTCGCGGTGGCGCTCCTGCAGTGGGCAGGCCAGCTGCGGTGGCTACCAGGGCAGGGCCATGTGACATACGTGGAGCTGGCCCTGGACTTCGAGGCACACGCGGAACGGGCCCTCCCGGCCCCCAGCGACCACCGGCTGCGGGGGGTCACCCTGCCGCTACGCACCAGGGGCCAAGTGCTGAAGATGGCCCTGGATGCATTGCAGCCACATCTACAGGCAGGGGACCTCATGCAGGGCAAGGAGGTATGGATGGCGAAGTCCCTGCTGCCGCTGGGGGGCTTCCGGTGTGTGGGGCGGTCGGCGCGCCCACTGTTCGCGCGCCCGGAAGCCATGCTGTTCCAGATGCGCCAGCTGGAGGCACACTGCCGAGCGCTGTGGGCGCGGCGCCTGGCGCGGCCGGGAGCGGGGCGGCAGGACGTGTTCCTCTTGGATTACCTCCCCCCGGCAGGACCAGGACAGCAGCCCCTGCGGCCCTTTCAACGCTTGCCGCGCCGGCGGGTGCAGCGCGACCGGCGCGGGGCCGGAGGCGGGGACGCGGACCGCGTAGCACCGCCGCCGCAGGTGGCCCTGTGTGCGCGACACCGGGCCCCGCCCTGTGCCGCCTGCGTGCAGCGGGGCGCCGAGCACTGCTGCCAGCGGGCGCACGAAGGGCACCGCATGGACGCGGCACAAGCACGCGTGGCGGCGCGAGCACTGCGGGCGTGGCTGCAGCCCGCGCGGCCGGCCGGGGCCGGCCCCGTGGCGGCGTCCCAGGCCGCACGGGGCTCGCCCAGCGCTCGCAAACGACCCCGCCCGCAATCATCCTCGCCAGAGCGCGAGACGCGACGAGCACGCCCGGAGCACGAGCACGCGCGACGCCAGGAGGAGTTCCCGCCCCCCCCCCCCAAGCGTCTCCAGGGGGGGGGCACACAGCTTAAGCGGCTCCGGTATGTTAAACCAGCAGGGAGAGCTCAGGAGGCTCCCGCTCTCCCCGCCCCTCCCAGCGGGAGCCACCGGGCACGGGGGGGCACGCGGAGTCCAAGCGCCACGCGCGCCAGCCGGACGCCCGGGCGGACACGCACGAGTGGGGGGGGATCAGCCGCGTCCCCACCCCCCCTCCCTCCCCTCCCGGGGGCTGGCGGACATTTTCGGGGACATCTCACGCCGGCTGACGGCGGCACGGGCGGGGTCATCAGCCAAAGGGGAGGGCGCCGACCCCCCCCCCCGGGGGCCGCGAACCCCCCCCAAGGGGGGGGGCAGGATCAGGGGGCTTCGGTCGAACCCCACCCTAGTCTTTCGGGGGGCGGCGCGCCGGGGGCGGAGGCGGCGGTGGGGGACCCCTCAGGGGGGGGACAGGAGATGTCGACAGACCCCCACCCCACAGGGGACGGCTCCAGTGGGGCCGTGGCGGCGACGTCCGCCGCGCGGGCGGGGCAAGACCCCTCTCCAGGGGCAGTCACAGGGCATCAGGGAGAGACCTTGCCCCCCTCCCCCCCACAGAAGAGGGCGCAGCGGGCAGGGGGAAAAAGGGTGGGGCAGCCGCGGCGCCCCATGCAGACCCTGTGCGATGAGCACAGGGCCCCGGCATGCAAGTCATGCAAGGGGCACAGGGGGGTGCGGCATTGCTGCAGCCGCCATCACGAGGGGCATCCCAGGGTGTTGGGGGGAGGACAACGGTGCCTGCCGGTGCAGGGGGGGGGGCTACAGCAGCGAGCAGGCGTGTTGCCCTCAGGAGGGTCGGCGATTATGCCAGCCCCCGTGACCGGGGCGGAGGGGGGAGGCCCAGCAGGGCAGGGGACGGCGGCGTCGCCCCGCGGCGGCACTCGGGGCCCCGATAAGGGCCACGGGAGGGCCTCCGAGGAGGGCACATAGCCACAGGAAGGCGTCCTTCCGCCGCGCCGCGACATACCGGGGGGCCGGGGGTGGGATAGGGCAGGCTTCAGGCAGGCTCTAACCCGCTAACCCCTAACCCTCCCGTCGCAAGAGCGGCCAGGACATTAAAAGCCATCAACCTCGTAAATAGTACAGGGGCCGCGAACCCCCCCCAAGGGGGGGGGCAGGATCAGGGGGCTTCGGTCGAACCCCACCCTAGTCTTTCGGGGGGCGGCGCGCCGGGGGCGGAGGCGGCAGTGGGGGACCCCTCAGGGGGGGGACAGGAGATGTCGATTGACTGCCATCCCCCAGGGGACGGCTCCGGGGGGGCGGCGGCGGCGACATCCGCTACTCGGGCGGAGCAGGAACCCCCCCCAGGGGCAGTCACAGGACAGCAGGCAGAGTCCCTACCCCCTTCCCCCCCACAGAAGAGGGCGCAGCGGGCGGGGGGCAAACGGGTGGGGCAGCCGCGGCGCCCCATGCAGACCTTGTGCGATGAGCACAGGGCCCCAGCGTGCAAGTCATGCAAAGGGCACAGGGGGGTGCGGCATTGCTGCAGCCGCCACCACGAAGGGCATCCCAGGGTGTTGGGGGGGGGACAACGGAGTCTGCCGGTCCAGAGGGGGGGGCTGCAGCTGCAGCAACAAGCGGGCGTCTTGCCCTCCGGAGGGACGGCGGTCGAGCCAGCCCCCATGATCAGGGGGGAGGGGGGAGGCCCAGCAGGGCAGCGGACGGCGGCGTCGCCCCGGGGCGGCACACAGGGCCCAGGTCAGGGCCACGGGAGGGCCTCCGAGGAGGGCACATAGCCACAGGACGGCGTCCTTCCGCCGCGCCGCGACATACCGGGGGGACGGGGGAGGGATAGGGCAGGCTTCAGGCAGGCTCTAACCCGCTAACCCCTAACCCTCCCGTCGCAAGAGCGGCCAGGACATTAAAAGCCATCAACCTCGTAAATAGTACAGGTCACACACACACACACACACACATACACACACGAGTTTGGGGAAGTATCGAATCTGCGGTGTAGCGCAATCAAAAGTGAGGGGTGAAAAGGCAGGCAGCACTGCAAACATCAGAAAGTGAAACAGGCAGTGATAGGCCTATAGTTATCCGCCACGGGCGACGGCAAATGCGTAATGCGCCGTTGGACATTCCGGACCCACAGCCAGACTAGTGCACACAGACAGCCGAGGCAAAGTGTATCATTGTGACCCACGAACCGGCTTAGTCCTGTGCAAAGTGTGTTACAAAAGTCTCCTCAAGAACTGCCACAGGCATGAACTGCATTTCAGTGAATCACCCCCGTTGCGGGGCAATTGGCAATTGACACACACACACACACACACACACACACACACACACACACACATAGTGCAGGTCTCAAACAGTGACTCAGGCAGCGACAGGCCTATGGTAATCCGCCACAGGTGGCGGGAGATGCATAATGCGCCTATGGACATTCCGGATCCCGAGCCACACTAGTGACAGGCAGAGCGCCGAGGCACACTGTATGTATGTGACTCACGAACCAAGCCTTCATTTGCAAAGAAAGTGTGTCCCCCCCCCCCCCCCCTCCCCCGTATAAGCTACGCCCTTGTCTAAGCTACAGTAGGCGTAGGGACCGTAATAATTGTATATGGAATTTTGATTGTGTACAAAATGTAGTGCGGCCACATGAGACATGGGTTTGTCGTCATTACATGGAGCCATGGACACATGCAACATGCCACATGCAAGGCAATTTGATTTCCAAGAATTTGAAGTTGCCCGAGCCCAAACCAGCCCCTAAGCCTCAGCCACAGGCATCTTCAAGTGGTGAGCATCTGCAATTGTTCCGCATGGTGTATGATCGCAAGAAGGGTTTCCAGGCCGAACATTTGTAGGCTTCGCATTCTTCATTGCTTGTGCCAACATGGGTGTGAACCTGAAATTTTCATGTTCCCAAGGCTTCCTTGTGTTTGCATACACTTGGAATGTGGGCAGAGGTCAAGGTGCACTCATACCATGCGCACGTATGTGTGTGTCGGGAATTGCAGGCAGGGTCGCGCCGGCTTCAGGGCACGTGATGCCAGCCCGGGGGGGGGGGGGGGTTCCTCCTTTTGGGCAGACTTGTACCCCGTGATCGGGGACGGGCGAGTGCCACAGCGCCCATACACCGACACTCCGAGACATTCCCACACACCGAGCTCAGCACCACCAACGCCACAGCAAGGGCAGCCACATTGCAAAAGTCAGCCTGTGCTTGCTGTGCACTAGGTCATCATGCCGTGGGCTACGTCTCTCGTAGACCCCAATCGCAGCTGTGTGAACACAGCAGCTCCCGCCCTGCCCACGCTCACCCTTAAGCAACGGGGGGTACGGCACTGCTGCTCACGGGGCCATCACCGTGTGTGTACGCCTGTACCCACACATCGGAAGCGCACGCTCTCAGCGCGGCCCGCGGGCCCACACAACAAATCCTGCCTCTCGAGGCCCGCACGACCACCTGCAATCTCTCTACGATCACCGCACTGTCCCCCCACTCCTCCAGCCCCGAAGCGCAGGAGACCCAAGTCACCATTGCCCCCGTCCCCCCAGCGCCTGTACCACAAAGGCTAGAGGAGAGAGATGCAGAGGATGCAATGCCACACCAGCTTTTTATGCCGCGGCATGGAAGATCCAAGTCAGCGGTTGCATAACCAACACACATCAGAGGTTCTGATTCCGCACAAGGGGCAGGACCACCGCCGCAAAGAGGCATCACCACTCTGAGCCAAATGGGGCGGCTGCCTCCATGCTGCACAAGGGTCTACCTCACAAATAGTACACGTCGCAAGAGCGGCCAAGACATTAAAAGCCATCAACCTCAGAAATAGTACAACTCACGCACACACACACACACACACACAGACGCGCAGAAAATCAGCGAGACCCTACTCTGTCCGCATCAGGACGAGTGGGAACAGCTACTGCTCCGGGGAGATGTGAATGCCGTCTGGGCACAGTGGACCTGGCTTGCGGAAGAAGTGGGCATTGCACTGTCGTGCACCCACCTCACGATTGACACCCCTGCCCCTGAACTTCCTTTTGCTCCCAAGGCGACTCCCAGGGGGCGCGGCACAGAGCGCATGCTGCAGGAGACCACATTGGCTCCGCGGAGCATAGCCCCCACAGGGGGGCCGAGAACACGTCTTCTCTCTAAAATTACAGGAACGCTGGGCGCTCTCCGCACAGTGATACAATGGCAGCGCAGCCAGGCAGGCATTAAAGGGAAAAAGGTGCCAGCCTCGGCCCGGCGCAAGGCCAGACAGATTTTCAGACCAGGTGCAATACCAAAACAGGTAGAGCTGTCGTGGAAGGCTGCGTGCCGTCGCATGCGCAAAGTGGGCTCAGCCTTTCGAGAGGATCTGTTACTCCATGAATTTGTTGCGCTGGCCCCTGATCCCACGCTTCCCAGTGACCGCCCGTTGCCAGCACTGGTCGATACCATGCATACGTACGACCAGCTGTGCTTATTGGGGAAAAAATATGCCCGACATGAGGAACGCGCCAGACTAGAGAAATGGAAAGCCAAAATGGACAGTGCATGGATGGATAAACCGAAGGAAGTGTACAAATGGATCCAAAATGAATACCAACCCCCCCTGGTCATGCTTCTGGACCCTGACACAAATCAACCCACATCCAATATCCAGCGGATGGATGAAATTTTGCACGCCTCATGGGACAAAGTCATGAGAAAATATGCGGACACACCTGAGCCCGACGTGCGCGCTTTTGCGCAAAAGTATGACCGGTTTTTGGAAAAAGGAGCGCGCATGCAGGCGAATCCCATCACGGGAGCCCGCCTCGCAAAACGCCTGAGAAAAATGGGGGTGCATACGGCCACTGGGCTGGATGGGTGGTGTGTGGCTGATCTGCTACTGTTGCCTGTCCGTCTGCTGGACATGCTGTCTCAGTTATTGCACCTCATAGAGCAAACTGGCTGCTGGCCAATCATCCTGGCGAGGGGATATGTCTCCCTCATTCCAAAGGGGCAGGGCATGCTGCCCATGCAGCAGAGGCCCCTGTCAGTCTTGTCTCAAATTTACAGAGTCTGGGCCGGTATACGCCTGGAGGAATGCATGCAGTGGCAGGAACACTGGATCCACCCTCATGCGTATGGCTTCAGGAAAAAGAGGGGAGCCACAGATGCAGCCTCTCATATCTCGATGCTTCTTGAGCTGCACAAACTCATAAAGAAAGTCTTGCACGGTTTCGGGCTGGATTATGTGAAGTGCTTTGATTTGATACCGCAGTCCATTGTTCTGTACATTGCCCTCGCGCAGGGCATGGACCCAGGAACACACAGAGCCCTCAGTGGCATGTATCACACACTCACACGCTGTTTTAAAATCATGGGATGTTGCGCCAGTTTTTTCGCTGCCACAAACGGCATACTTCAAGGTTGTCCATTGAGTGTTATCCTCATAAACCTCATGACGAGTGTTTGGAAGCGTGTGTTAGATGCCCAGCAGCAAGGCATCACGGTTTCAGTGCAGAGACTCCCCCCCAGTGATCAGCCAGTGCAGGTGATGCATTACGTACTGACGGCACTAGGGTATGCAGATGACACGTATGGTTTTGCAGCGGGGTCCAACACACTCACGCCGCTGTTGGACTGCACGTCCACCTGGTTGCAGGACACAGGTCAAGGGGTAAATGCGAAGAAATCAGTCGGCTTCTCGTCTGACAAGCAACATCCAGTGCAGACTGCGTTGCAAGGAGTCCCCTTCCCCATCTCCACGGAGTTTAAATCTTTGGGAGCGGGCGTCCGCACCACTGACGCCATTTGCTCGGGCCCGTTAATCCTCAAACGCGTCGCTAGGGCATGCAGTTTACTCGGCAGGGTACACGGGGCACAAGGGAACTTTGAACGGCGGTGCGATGTCATTTCGACAATGATCACCGCCACAGGCTTGCATGCAGCGGAGATAGTACCCCTGCGACCTAGGGATTTGCTGCCATTTGAATCAAAGGTCATGAGGACACTCTGGGGGCCATCACGGCCCGGCAGGGCCAAGGAAGTTTTCTTCACCTTGCTCTGCAAGGGACACAGAATTGCACCAACTCTGGTGCTCAAATACCACCGCATATTATGGCTGGCACATCTATGCCGCACCAGAGGTGCAAACCAGATCACCGTCCAGGCGATTTGGGAAACAGATCAGTGCCACAAGGGGTCTGGGCCTTTCGGCCGTGCAATTCACACCGCACACGAATGTGGGTGGGTGTCAGTGCAGGGGTGGTGGAGTTGGAAGGTACCAGGGAAAAGCGACCCCCTGCTACTCTACGGGGACAAAAACACAGTGAAGCACGAAATGCGTGAACAGCTGCGTTCCCAAATGCTGGATGCGTTAGTGCAGCGGCGGTCCCGACTTTTTGCTGGGGTCCATTACGCCACGTGCAGGCAGCTCGTACAACCCAGTGTAGCTGCTTTTGACACGGAACTACAGCGGTCCATCCTCCGGGGCATCCTCTCTGGAGCCACTTGGACCGCACTCAGGGCATACCAGAGGGGTATGCGCGTGGCCTCGACATGCCCTTTTTGTGGCAATGCACCAGAGGACGAGGAACACATGTTGTGGCACTGCACTGCTTGGCACACTGCACGCACCGCTCACATGCCTGACGTCCTCGATGCGGCCGCACACATACCGAGCCTTCTCCCCCCAGATCAATGGCCTCCATGCCTCAGATGTTGTGGGCTGGCACCTGAAATCCCAGATGACTGCATCAAATCAGGGAGGGCCTACACCTTCTTGAACACTTTGCATACCATGTTCGTAGCTGTCTTGCAAGCTCGGAAAGTGCGCGACGCGCAGGCCCCAGCCGTTTTTCCAGGAATCGCCCGGTCACAACAGTTACGACAGTACCCATACCAACAGTTGGTAGGGCCACTACCATATAGTGGGGAGAAAGACACACTACTGCTCCGCACCCCCAAAAAGCATGAGTGGCCGTGGGAAACGCCTTTCCTTGCCGATCTTCTGCGATGGTTGAGGGCTCTGACCTGGACACAAGAACCGGGTTCAGTGACCTTCTTAGAGTTAGCTCTGGACTTCGAAGAATTTGCCGAGCGTACCCTGCCACATGCACCACAAGCCAAATTCAAGGGAACGACACTTTCACTGCAGGAAAGGGGCAGGGTGCTGCGGCTGGCCATGAACAGTGTGCAGCGGCTTGTCACCAAAGGCCAACTGCACCCAGCACGCATCGTCACGCGATGCAGTTCGTTGGTCCCTCTGGGAGGACCAGCGCTATGTGGACTGAATTGCCGCCCTTATTTCGCAGGCAGGAATGCAATGCTTTTCCACATCCAAAAGTTGGCAGATTACTGCGAACAATTATGGTCCTCCAAAGTGGGTGCGCACAGAGTGCATGCGCCACGGCCATACGCATATCGCCCGCGCAGGTCAGCCGCAGAAGTGGAATCACACAGGCTGCACCGGGCTCTCCATGGCAATCTGCAGACAGGACTGGCACCTCCATCAGAGCAGATAATGCCAGCCAAGGGGGGGGGATCGAACTTGTCTTTTGGGGCCGATTTCTTCCCAGTCATTGGGGATGGGCGCTTGCCACAACGCCCCTACACAGGCACGCGCAGACACGTGTCAACACACACCACGCCACGCTTGGCACCGAGGGTCGACCATTCCAAATGCGTGGCACACACAGCGCTGGCATGTATGACCTGCAAGAGACTGCGCAAATCGGCAGAAGAGTGCTGCAAACTCGGGCATCACGCAGCAAGCCACGTGGCTCGTAGGCCACAGTTGCAACTATGCCCCTTGCATAACTTACCCCCCTGCCCGAGATGTACCCTCAAGCAGAGAGGGGTGCGCCATTGTTGTGACCGGGGGCACCACAAGGTATGCACCCCGGTCCCGGCACACAGGAAACGTACTCTCCCTATGCAATCTCTGTTGCCCCACAAAAAACCTTGCCTGCAAAGGCCAGCACGGCACTCATCAGGTCTGCTGAGGTCCCCACACCAACCGCCCACGCCACCGGCGCCCAAGCGCAGAAGGCCGAAAACACCACCGCCCCCATCCCCCCCAGCACCTGTTCCACAGGGACTGGAAGGTGACGAAGCCGAGGATGCAGTAGCCCGACCACTCTTTTTGTCGAGGCATGGGAGAGCCAGTACTTCGGTCACATAACCAACCAAACACAGAGGTTCTGATTCCGCAGAAGGGGGGGAAACAACGTCACACAGAGGCCTCAGCAGACCTGAGCTGAATGGGACGTCCAACCCAATGCTGCACAAGGATCTACCTCATCAAAGTACAGAGCACACACACACACACACACACACCCACCCACACACACACACACACACACACACACACACACACACACACACACACACACACACACACACACACACACACACACACACACACACACACACACACACACACACACACACACACACACACACACACACACACACACACACACACACACACACACACACACACACACACACACACACACACACACACACACACACACACACACACACACACACACACACACACACACACACCCACACCCACACCCACACCCACACCCACACCCCCACCCACACCCACACCCACACCCACACCCACACCCACACACACACACACACACACACACACACACACACACACACACACACACACACACACACACACACACACACACACACACATCTGCGGGCACCCCTCCCTCTTTTTCAAAGCAAGCGGCCCGTAGACCCATGCAGGTCTTCCTCTTTAATATGGCATCCCCCCCCCCAAACACACACAAACCAGGAAGTAGAATCCAACCTGCAGAAGTGTCCGCGACCTTGTCCAAAGACAAGATTTTTGTGGCCTAAAACACTGTCTGCTGACCACCCCGATTAAACAGTGAAACATTGCATTGCTGGTCGTTGCACAAGGGGCGGGGGGAGGGGGGGGGGGGGCTGCCAACCTCTTTTCCGTATTCTCCCTTGCACAGTTCTTTTCTTTACAATGGGAGGAAACAAAAGCAAAGCACCAGCCTATGCTGCCAACCCTCAGCAGGCCATGTACATGGACCAGATGGACGGCAAGATTGACGGTAAATACGGCAAACAAAAGATTGCAGTTGGTGGTCCTGGGCAGGGTGGATATCCTCCAAGTGGTCCTGGCTACGGCCCTGGCTATGGTCCTGGCTATGGTTATCCTCCTAGTCAGCCTGGGTATGGGTACCCTGATGGCTATGGTCACGGATATGGACCCTCCAATGGGCCAACCTATTTTGAACAAAAAGGGAAATATTACGTGCCGGATGATGGCAGCAAGCAAGCGTTGGATATGATGGATGGCAAGATGGACGGCAAGTACCATGGCCATAAAATCAAGGAGAAGCATTACCCAACTGCAAGCGGTGTGCTTTTGTCCCACATGTCTGACATTTCCTCTCTCTCTGTGTGTGTAAGTGTGTGCTGCTGCCGCCCGCCTACTGCAATGGTACGCATTGTTCCCACATTTGTACCCAAGCCCTTTCTGCGTCAATGTGGCCTGTTCTATGGCTTTCCCACCATCGGGGGTGGCCAAGCGAGGTCTTTATGTGCCAGGTTGTGCCAGATAGTGGTCCAGGAGTCCTGGCGCCAATGGCACGGGGACAATGTTTCCATGCCGACAGCAGGGGGTGCATTTTCAGCCCCCCCCCCCCCCCCACCTGTGTATACTCAGAATGCTTAGGACTCAATGCAGATATCACATGTGACAGAAAGACACGTCTGAACTGTATGTCACCAATTCACCTGTGCATTGCAAATGGAGGGCTAGTTGAGTTGGTCCACGTGCAAGTCCAGGGTTGGAGAATGCTGGGTTCCATTTTTCCCTGAAGCAAATGTTGTTATACATCATTTTGCACGGTTGGACGCCTCTCTTTGTGTTCTGTGTCCTGCTTTGCTTCTGTCCACGACACGTGGTGGCTATCAAATTATTTCCTGGGCTGTCTGGGTCACCCCTCACCTTCCCATTGGCGCTGTCCCATTGATGGCGGGGGATTGCTTAGGTGCTGAAAGTACCATAGCAAATTTAGTACACTGTCGGTACCAACATTTGCCATTCCAAAGGTTGCTTTTTCCATAGCCCCCCCCCCCCCCCGGTAGCATTGTTAATTAATCCAAGAAAGAATAAGATCTTTTTTTTTTCAAATAACGCTATTGACGGCACCCCGAGTGTAATAGAGAAGTGCAAAGTGCGCCATTCCATAGGGTATATATTCACATTCAGTACCATTCACCACCCCAAGGATCTCCTAGGCAATGCATGGTGTTCAAAGTGGGCAAAAGGGCAGAAGTCTTGAAAAAGAACGCATTGCATGTCGCTGTCAGGGCCGGTTTGGCCATTTCGGCCCCAAAACGGGTTCATTGAAGCCGCTAGTTGGGAAGAAAAGCTGTGGAGCACTGTCCCAAACTGCTTTTTCATGATGCAAATTGCAAATGACACCCACCACAAAGGTGCTGTAAACGGGGGGGGGGGGGGGGGTATTTTCTTTTTTTTTTCCTTGCTTTGCCATTTTCAACAGTTTCAGGAATCACCAGCTGCACATACCAGGCCTGTAGCCGGGATCTCCTTTCATTACATAGCACTAACTAAGGGGGCAATTATTATTTATGTCATTAAAGTGCATAAGCAACATAGAAACCCTGCAAAGAGCTCCTTAAAGAGGTATCACCTCCACCGCCCAAGCGAAAGCGGGAGGAGAGGCACAGATTTTTCAGGCTTATGGCCATGGTTACTGTTATCTTTCAAAACTTGGTGGTGGCCATCAATCAACGGATACAGAGCTTGCATATACCCCCATGTCACAGGCGTATGGTCATCGCCACAATTCTCTCCGTGCATCGTTTTGCCTTGCTGCACCGCAGCGCAACCCAGACCAAGTGTTGCCTTGAGTTCCGAATGTTGCCTTCATTCTCCTACACGGCTGCTCGTGACCTTGCTAGGATGAGTGTCACCGTGCTAGTGGAACCAGTAAGGTGTTGTAACCCACTTTAGGGTGTGGGGAAGTTTGAGCAAAACTCAGCAGTGGCACCCGCTCTGGTGCATCTGGTGCGGTCATATGCATACCCTCACACATATTGGAAGTTGCCTCCTCCCCTCCCCCTGTTTCCCATTTTCCTGCCCCATCTCTCCATGTACAGGTCCAGGTCCCAGTGGACCTCCTGGCCGGGGATATCCTGGCTATGGTGGATATGGTGGCTACGGTGGTTACAGTGACGTGGGGTATGGGCAAAGTTATGGTCCTGGCTATGGCGGAGGATATGGCAGTGGCTATGGCAGCTACACTCCTTCCCGTGACTACGGTGGTCACGCCCCAACCTACACCCGTGGCTACACTGCACCCTCTGCAGCAAGTTACCTTGATGCTGCCGATGGCGTGATGGATGGAAGGTACTATGGCAGCCCCATTGTGTCATCCGGCTATAGCGCCCCAACATATTCCCGAGGCTATTCTGGCTATTCTGGCTATGGTGGGTATTCTGGCTACTCTGGCAGCACTTATGGTGGATATGCATCCTCCTACAGTGCCCCCACCTACACTTCTGGTTACAATGCTGCTGCCTACAGTGCTCCCACATACACTAGAGGCTACGGCGCTGCTGCCACCGCGTACACAGCTCCAACATACACTGCTCCAGCCACGTACGCAGCACCAGCCACCTCTTATGCTGCTCCAACCACTGGTTACGCTGGCTATGGTTACGGCAGTGGATCTGCTGCAGCTCTCGACGCCGCCGATGGGGTTATGGACGGAAGGTATTTTGGCAGCCCAATTGTCGATGCCTCGGCCACTGGCTACGCCGGATATGGTGCAGGATATGCCACTGCCCCCACTTATACCTCTGGCTACAGTGGTGCTGCTGGTTATGCTGCTCCCACATACACTGGAGCAGGGTATGGAGCTGCAGGCATCGATGCTACAGCTGCTGGCTATGCTGCCACAGTGCCAGCAACCTACACCGGAGCAGGGTATGGAGCTGCAGGTATCGATGCTACAGCTGCTGGCTATGCTGCCACAGTGCCAGCAACCTACACCGGAGCAGGGTATGGAGCTGCAGGCATCGATGCTACAGCTGCTGGCTATGCTGCCACAGTGCCAGCTACCTACGGTGCCGGTGCCGGCTATGGTGCTGCATCCTTTGCCCCAACTGCTGCCACAACGTATGCCGCTGGCGGTGTCCCAGCATATGGTGCCGTTCCCGGCATGACTGGCATGTATCCTGCTGGTGTGGAGGGTGCAGCACTGGCCGCTGTCCCCACAGAGGCTGCTGCCGTCCCGGCCGCAGCTGCCGTCCCAGAGGGTGCAACGACAGTTTCTGCCCCCACGACTCCGTAAGTTCTCATCTCTAGAGTCCCAGTTAAGCAGTTGCAGATAGACGAATCGTATCGATTATATTGTGACGGCAATGACAGAATGTGGACGAATTCTGCTGATGCATGAGGTGCAACAAACAATCATCCATAATGACGAACACAGTACACAGTGCCATTACACCCAACAGGATGACTGCACAAGCTCTCATCCGAATTCCTGGTCAGGGGGCCCACATGCATCCTCCTGAACCCTTGGTACTGGGGCCCCACGTGTTTGCCCCCATGTTTGTGATTGTTTCAGCTGCCAACATTTTCTTCGCAAACCGAATCCCTCTAAAGTGAATCGCTGCGCAGATATTGTTCTTGGCCATACATAATTGTCAAATGCGAATATTATTTCATCTTCTGGTTGAATTGGCTATTTTCTGGCCACAGATGACCTGACCTCAGGAGTGTGACCAGCCTCTGTATCTCCATGCTGTAGCTTATACATGCATGAGAAGCATCAGCAGCACGCATCAATGCATCCAGTATGATTGTTGCCCAGGCTTAGGTCTTGATCTCTGTTAATGCAACAATGCAGGTCTTGCCCTCGTACATGAATTTGGATGACTCGTCCATTTTTCATCTGTCTGGGGTCCAGCATGCAGAACTCCCAAACAGATTCTTGCCAGCAACATCCTCATGGACAGCAGCTGTTGGGGGCAACATTTTGGTGCACTTGAACAACCGCGAAATTGTTAAGCATCCATTGTTTGATTTGCCTGCTATTTGCTTTGTGGTTGTGAAGGAATGATGTTTGTTCAGTCAGTGGGGTGTGTGAATGCCAAGGGTACCATCTGTCCTGATTGCAATGGCCTTTGACACACACACACACACACACACACACACACACACACACACACACACACACACATAGGATATAGGTCTGTTGAAACTCGCAGTTTGAGGTCTGATTCAAATACTTGGGCGTCACACACACACACACACACACTTGAGAAGGAAACGTTGTGTATGTTGTTGAACCTCGCACTTTGAGCACAATTTGAAAGATTTGGGCGTCACACACACACACACACACACATGCAACATGCAACAAGAGGGAGTGGGGCTCGTGCTCCTACTGCGTCCCGCATCCCTGCAGCATCCCAACAGCACAGTGGACTCGCCCAGTGGGGCCTCCGCGCAGGGAAGCACGGGAGAACGGACCAGGGATGCGGGACGCGGTAGGAGCACGAGCCCCACTCCCTCTTGTTGCATGTTGCATGTCATCTCAACCCAGTTCCTGAAGCCCGGCAACAGGGCAACAGAACAAAAGAACTCATGGTTTGGTCGCATCATTGTTGAACCTCGCAGTTTGAGCATGATTTGAAAGATTTGGGCGTCACACACACACACACACACACACACACAATGGGGAGCCCCATACTCGCCACAGTCATTGGTATACCCCAATGTGAGGACCCGGACTCCACAATCCTCATTGTACTCGAACGTACGGAGTCTCACGCCACAGCGCGAGTTATACTCGAATGTACGGAGTCTCACGCCACGGTCCGAGTTATACTCCAATGTGCGTACCCTTACCCCCCATTCGTTGGTATAGCCGCGAATGGGTGCAGCCCATGTGCATATGCGCCGGGGTCTCCTCCCGCCCCGCGCAGAGGAGGCAGGGTTGAGGGAGGATGGACACGTTGAGGAGCCGCTCTTTGC